>CAMOHE010029389.1:0-19119 GCA_946598075.1 Artocarpus hirsutus | reverse complement strand
AACCCAACCCACCCCCCCCCCCCCCCCCCCCCCCCCTCCTTTTTTATTCTGTAAAAATAAAATACAAAAAAATAAATAAAAATAAAGAAAGGAATTATGAACAATAGATTAATTAAAATAATTTCTCGTAGGAACGATAATCAACTCATCATTTATATTACTTGATACGATCCAAGTATACTTACGTGTACGAGAATCAATGCATCATTAGGTAATATTTTAATTTCTGGAGTAGCTATAAATGCATTGATAAATTTAGGATTTGCATATTCATTTGCAGAAATTACATTTGTGAGGAAATTAAGAATTACACCGGATTTGTCAGAAGTGAGATATAGTGTAACAATTCAATCCGAGGAAAAATAGAATCAAATTAAATGTTAAGGGCTTGCTCGGTACAGATTGCTAGTACAACCTTATACGTCGATCTTATGGTTTTGAATATGACTAATGTTGAGGTAATTTTGGTTACAGATTGGTTGACAAAGTATCATGCCACAATTGATTGCAACAAGAAAATTATGATCCTTTAGCCACCTAAAGAAGAACAATTTGTATTCAAGGGTACCATGGGAATATGCTCTCTACAAATTATAACTGCAATGAAAGCTCGAAGGATGCTTAACAAAGGTTGTGTTGGATATTTGGCTAGTGTTTGGATATTCAGTGGAATAGAAGTTAAGCCAAAAAAAAGTAGAAGTGGTTTAAGAGCTCTTAAAAGTTTTCCCAGATGATTTATCAAGATTGCCATTGGATCGAGAGATTGAGTTTGTAATTGAACTTATACCAGGAACTGTACCCATTTCCAAAACATCTTATAGAATGACACCAATAGAATTAAAAGAGTTGAAGGTGCAATTGTAAGAAATACTTAATAAGGGATTTATATATCCTAGTTATTTTTCTTAGGGAGTGCCTGTGTTATTTGTTAAGAAAAAGGATTGCACATTGCAGTTATGCATTGATTACAGAGGGTTGAATAAGGTGACTATTAAGAATAAACGTCCACTCGTAAGGACAGATGACTTATTTGATGAATTATAAGGTGCTTCTGTGTTCTCTAAAATTGATTTATGGCATGTTGTGGTTGTGTATTGATTATAGAGGGTTAAATAAGATGACTATTAAGAATAAACGTCCACTCCTAAGGACAGATAACTTATTTGATAAATTATAGGGTGCTTTCGTGCTCTCTAAAATTGATTTATGGAGCAAATATCATCAATTAAAGATCATGAGAGAAGATGTGTAAAAAAACTATTATTAGTTTGAATCAATATGCCAAACATCCTATTATATTATTAAAGTTAGTTAACTACTAGATACACAATAAGAGTGTTTCTCATTCTACTATCTAATTCTTGAGTTAAATTTGAAAATAAACTAGTTTGATAACACATACTCTGAGATTAATTTTATAAGACTAGAAAAATCATAAGAAACAAATATTCAAAAAGTCTATAAATATACGCATCTTATTTGAATAAGATGTGATCACAGATATTTAGATAGCTAGATTAAAAAAGCACATGCTACTTTAACCCAAAAAAAAAAAAAAGGTACACGCAAGAGTAATTTGAAGATGTGTTGTGGAGGCATATGGCCTTTTTTAAGGATGCTTTTTTTGAACAATGGTTGAAATTTAAGGTAAATTAGTTAGCGGATAAATTTTTATAAATATTGCCTTATTCCAAGTTAAAGTGCTACAATTACACCATGAGATAAATAAAGTAGTTAGGAAATCAAGACTCTTTCCTCTTAAAACGAGCGAGATAGAGAATAAGAATCAAATTGGAAGCTTTTACCTTTCCTTCTTCAACCTATAAACCCTAACTCACTACCTAATTGGAAGGCACAAGAAAAGGTACAATCAAACTGTTTGATAGAGAAAATATTAAATTTAAAGTCAAGCACTCTACATTGAACAAATAAGAGAAGAAAATCAAAGTTGTCCCTCTAAAATTGTCAAAAAACGTAATATTATTGAACAAGAAAAATGTGTAACAAACAATGTAAATCGATAATCTTGTATTCAATTTTTTGTCATCGAATTTCAGCATTTCCCATATAATGTGTTGGATTCAAATTGCCATGATGTTTAAATAACTCTAGCAATGTGCATGATAAAAATCCTGGCTCGATTTAAGATTTTTAGAAGAGCAAGAGGAAATTGGAGAAAAGAGCAGGATAGAAAGAGCGAGAAGTGAGACAAAGAGGATTATAGAGAAAAATTGTAAAACATGGGAGAAGATATTAGGGGAAAACAATAAACTAAGAGGAAATTGAAAAATCATATGCCTTTTAAAATTAAATACCTAGATGATTTCTTTCAAAGGAAAATTATGGCTAATAGCTAAACAGTTTGGAATGGTATATTTCAAGCTGCTCATAGCTTATTTTATCGAAAAGCTATTATGCGTCTATTTGGATGTCCCATGGAGAAGTGCTTATGGCTTTTATAAGCACTTATTGAAGAAGCCATGTCAAGGGTGCTTATGAAAAAAATTACTTATGAGAAGCTTTTTTATTTACACTTTTGATCTTATATTTATGAATAATAAATTAAAAATTTCATCCATATATTTGAGTTACACCACTTTTTATATTAATAAGGGTTTTTGACTTATTTAATCAAATAGGTTGAAAAGCTCTTTTAAAATCAAAAAGTACTTTTTCATCCACGGTCCAAACGCTAGTTAAAAAGTCCTAAAATATGCTTTTCTTTTTCTACTGCTTAAAAGTAAAAACATAAGTTATCTCCAATGGGCCCTTACTATAATTGCTAGTTATAACATTTTTAATTCTAAAGGAAGAATTGCAAGAGTAGAAAACGAGTTTATTAAAGAATTAGTAAGTATAATAAAAAATAAATAATTTAGGGCTTTATGGTAGTAAATTCAATAAATTTTGAATTTACAAAAAATTGATTAAGATAAATCTCAAATTCTTTAAATTTATAAATTCATGATTTATCAAGTAAATCTTGAATTTACTGAATTTGACCAATGTAAAAGATAAAATTTTAATTTGACAAATATGAATTTATTCCTCCTTACTAACTTTTTCAAAAGTTTTAGTCATTTGTTTTTATTTGGGAAAAAAAATCTCTCTTTCGTTCTCATTTTAAGTTAACAATAGGTCATATGATAAATTTTTTTTAAAAAAAGAAACTAGATTATTTGCTATAACCTCGTTGTAAATATTTTTATTTTTAAGTTTGAATATGCTATAAACGGGTGGGTCGTGCCATGCCTTATTGACACGTTTATGGCTTGTTTACTTAAATATATTAAAGCGTATTAAACGTGCTAGCATAAATCTAACATGTTTATTTTCATGTTATTTATGCTAACCCATTTATGGCCCAATTAATATACGTGTAGTCCAAACCCTTTTATCTCGTGTTGTTTTTGTATTGTGTCATCGTGCCGTGTCCAAAATTGCAGACCCTAATGTTTGCAAGGAAAATAGGGGACTAATGGAACCATAATTTCAAGCTCTAATAAAACCATATATTAACTAAATTCTTTAATTAATATATTATTCTCTTTTTAATTCTAATATTACTCCACTAAAAACTTAGAATTGCATTCTTAAAATCATAGATATAACTACTCACAATTTAGAGTCGTTTATTTGATATAGTCATTGCATATAAATTGATTCTTCTTAAATAATTCATAATTAGAGCTAAGTAAAATCCGTTAACCTCTGTTTTTTTTCCTAACATCAAATAATGGCCGATTATTTAGATGTATAAAATATTTATAGATGAGTAGTTGTAATTTTATGGTAAATTTGTACGCAACTTGTGAAAGATGAACGATTTAAAGTTCAAAATTGACTTTTTTTCTATATTTTGTTTTATATAACGAGAAAAAGGGGATAATATATTTGTGCAGAAGATCGAACAAACAATTAAAATAATAAGTTTCATACACTATTGTCTGAGACAGGTGACAACAAATTATAGCCTTTGGTTGTTAGATTTTTTTTTCCTTTTTTTTTTCTTTTTCAAAAAAAAAAAAAAAAAAACTTTACACCACAGGACCTCGGACAGAGATTTCCTGGAAAGAAAAGGACAATAAAATTCACTAAATTTTGTCACTGCGAACCTTCGCTATCAAACCCATTTGGCCAGCTAAGATGCTTGGTCTCATTTACGTTCACTGTGTGTACCAATTTAATGTAATGGATAAAAGGGCTCTCTTATTTCACCAGTTTTAGTACAGAAACAACATTTCCCCTAAAAAAAACAGAAGAAGAAACAACAACAACAAAAAGACACATTAATTTCTCACACAAATACGTAGCTAAGTATTCCCTGAAGCTTAGTTAATATTTTCTTTTAATTTAGAATAAGTCAACAATAAAAATAATAAAATCAATAGTTAATGCTTGATGACTGACTATTCATGCTATTTTGCCACCCGTAACCAGAATTGTTCCATCAATATATATTCAGTCAAAGTCCAAAAGTCAATAACAATTGCCAAAAATTTGGTCCTTACATAAATTTTTTACAAATAGGCCTCCTTCACTATTCCACCATTCTTAAGAGAAAAAGTAAATGCCAAAAAAAAAAAAAAAAAAAATCCATAACTTTTTTCTCATACACATGAATGTAGCTAACTAAGCTAACTAGTTTTCCCTTAACTTGGAAGTAGGAAAAACAGTGATAAAAATATTCAATAATATGGTAACCAAAAGAAAAAATAAAGAATAATTATTTCTCATTAATTATTTGTTCTTAAGGCTATTGGATAGACGAGTAAGGACAGTCTAGTTGGTTGTAAGTCTTTTATCTCAATCATAAATTATAGGTTTGAGTCATGCTGAATCTCAACTAATAGTAGTGGTATTATTCTCCCCTTCCCCCTCCATTTTATCAAAAAAAAAAAAAAAAAAAAAGGACCATTGCAATTGGATGTATAGACTAGACTAATAATAATAACAATAATAATACCACCCATACCACACTCGTTGTTTTTCACCCCATCATCACCGAGGTTAACTAATCATCAGTCAAACTCAAAAAACTCAACACATCAAACGTTCACCGGCTTGCAGAGGAACATGAGAGACGATGCTGACGTGTCAGAGCCACCGGTGGCACCGCCAAGCTTACCGAGCCTCTCGTAGTAATCAACGCAGAATAGCGAGAGCGAGAGCTGGACCTCGTCCCGAGTCCAGACTCGCCGGGTCACACCCGAGTCTCCGCCCAGTCGACTCAGCACGGGGCGAAGGCAGACCGTGTAGAGCCGCCTGTAGCCGCCGAGCGCCACCACGACGGTGCGTAAGGAAGACGGTGGAGGAGAGCACACGTGGCGGAAGCAGAGGTGCTCCCAGAGCGAGTCGTTACGGGCGATGGCGCGCCACAGTCGGCAGACGCAGGAGGCGACTTCAAGCGACGGGCCGTCGAGGCGCTTGAGGATCTCTGTGAGGATGTCCATGTTGTCGTTTATGCAAAACGCCTGTCGTTTCTCCCTGTCGTCTGCTGCGTTTAATTGGTGCTGCATGGTTGTAGAACTTTTCTGCGACTCTAGAGAGAAGAAAAGAGAGTTAGGAAAGACATGAAGAAAGTTTGAGTGAATATATAGGAAGTGACAAGTGACCAAGTTATGGTTGTGTGTTGGAGTGAAGTGGGAGAATTTGACTTCTGTTGGAGAGAGAGAAAGTCACAGATTTGTTTATTTTTGTTTAGTTTGTTGAGAAAGTTGTTAGAGATAAAAAAAAAAAAAAAAAAAGGTATCGAGGGAAGAGAGAAAAGAGCCAAAGGGTAAGTTCCAAGGGCAAGATAACTGGAACCAATGCTCTGCTTTTCTTCTTTTTGTTGCTTTCAAAAATATATACACATATTGTTTTTGGGGTAAAGAAGGGTTTTTGCTTTTGTTGTTTGCTGTTTTTACTGTGATTTTGCTTACTTCGAGAATCAAAGACTATTGCTGTTCTAACTTGAAAGCTAGCTGTTCTGGCCGTTGTGAAATGTAAACGCTTATATATCTTTGAAGAGTGTTTTTAATTTTACAGAATCAAATAATTATGTAAAAATGTTTATATTTTTGACCATTGCATCGATTAGTCTGTAAAGTCTATGTGCTGTGTGTACGTATGCGATGGTGGGGGTGGACCATTTATATATTGTAGGCAATACTAATATAGGACGAATACGAATAAAGGATCCTAAGCCATTTTTTATTTTATTCATGCATATGGGCTCACAACAACGGCTTCCTAGTCTATCTACACATCAACGTTTGTCTATAATCTAATTGGTCAGAAAAGCAAGCCCATATATAATGAGCTCGGACATATGAGCCTAGCTGATTTTATACTTTTACATCTTCAAGATAATTATTATTAATCTAATTCTATATGCAAAACTAATTAATTAGTTTCAAGTAAAATGACTATTTTACCCCCCACCACTTTTAGCGCTTGTCTAGTTGGATTTCAATTTCATGTGATATCCGACGCGCCCCCCACCAAAAAAAAAAAAAAAAGTACATTTCAAGACACGTATCAAACATACTTGATTTACTTGAATAGATCAAGGTGGGAATTAGGATCGATGGTTCACCATCGTGAAAAGAATGGACTCGATGTAATTGGATTGTAACTAACAGTACGACGTACGTATATGTCTATATAGCCTATAGACCAGGACCAGCGTCTTCTCCAGCATTAATAATTTTTTTTTTAAATCCTCAAGTAGGCGAGGACGTAAAAGGGACTAGGCAGCCAAGTAAGTAACGACAGCGATAAATATAAGAATTAGAGCTAGGTGCATGGTCGTACGTACAAAAGCTGGTTGCGTTTTCTCTCATCCAAAGAAGAAGACTTTTTGATGATGATCAGGCCACAGTGTACACACTCCATAGTCTCTATGGGATCGGATTTTGGCCCGTAAATGGAAAACCTTAATTCCTTTTGGACAGAAAGCTTTCATGTACGTACAATAAAACTTTTCTTCAATTTTATATGAATAACGATTAAACACAGAAGGAGGTGCTGTGAAAGTGGGGCTTCTTAGGTATTAACTTATGATGGGCCCACATCTGGCCCTTTGTTTTTTTTATAGAGAGAGAGAGAGAGAGAGAGTCATGGGAAGTTGTTTTGTATTTGTTGGACTTGTTAGTTGGATGCACTGTAAGAGACTGACGAGGAGGAAGTTGATAATTGCAAGACTACAAGAAGGAAACCCGTGAGTGAACCCTGCAAGGGTTGAATGGCAAGAGAATTTCACTCCTTAATATTTATTTTTTTTTCACGCTCACTAGTCGCTACCCCCAACGACTATCTTTTGTACTATGCTATTTGTAAAGTATGGGCCACGTGCATGTAGGTCAACAGGGCACCTTTTATTTTACTGTTCAATAGTGTGTCAATATTTGAGCATAATAATTTTGTAATTACATATACATGATCTATAAATGTGTCAATCCCACTTGAAATGCCAAACTTTCACGGCTCATGTGGTATGATGATGCTTTTGAATTTCTGATCCCTCTGACTCCTCTGACCTTTGGCGTTGTTTAGAGGGGTCTTACATTACTGTAGAATTCGTATGAAGGGCAATTTCTGAAGTATCATTTAGTACTAACACTCAGAAATTAAACCATCCTTGGATGAAAAGTGAACTTTGATTAAGGGTTCCCAAACATACATTCAACACGCGAATTGAGATCAAGAAGCGTTACTGCCAGGAAAACCAACACCAAATCAAAAAAATTAATGAGAACTGCCTTTTTCCTTGTTGCTAATCTATCTTTTTAAGTTCAGTCCTTTTTTTTTTTTTCCAGTAGTGTAGGCGAAGGATCTTATTTACGCTATTTCGTAAAAACAGAAAAAAAATATAAGTTTGCAGATAAGGACAAAAAGATAGGTTATTTAAGAGGAAGTGAATTACCATAGGTTGGTTGAGCATTGCTCGGGAATTAATTGATAGTTACTTTGCGGGTTTGGCTACTCTTCTTTTTGGTCGATCGAGTCGCTTCCCCTTGTTCCACTTGTCCAGCCTTCTTCATGAACTTGTACAATCGAAACCACAAAGATCGCCAACTCTATTATTGAAGAAATAAGGAAAAAGGTGACTATTTGGCACCAGATCTTCGAAGGTATGGAAAGAGCAGGTGTGAGAAGCAAATTAACCATAAAAAAACGACGATGCCTTCAATGATTCTTTCATGAAGAGTAGTTTCTTTTTGAATATCTATTTTTTTAAACTAACTTTAACATCAGGTATATTGTATAAAAAAACATGGGTGGATTTTTTTTTTTGATTTGAAAAACATAAGGAGTAATTTCAATAAATAATTTCAAGACTACAATGTAGATTTTATTCGTTCATTTTGATTATCACATGAGAGTTTTTTGTTATTATCATTAGGCATCTTTCTATTTACTTCATTTTTTAAAATATGACAATTTGTAAAGGGTGAAGGTCCATTCATTTTATTTTTATTTTTCAGGAATTCACTTGAAATAATTCGTTTCCATAGTGCTCCAAAATGCTTCAACTTGGATTATATAGGTCAATTACAGCAATTCTCATAGCTCTCTATCTCTCTCTTAGTACAATTGGATTAGTGTTTGGTGTGTGCCATGAAGAATACTATTATTATTATTATTATTATTATTATTTATGAGGAAGGGATACTATATTACATTATTAAAGCCTTACTATTTTCATCTTTTCTATTATTGTATTATATTCAATTCCAAGGGGATTGTACAAGAAAGTCAAGGAGAATAAGTTAAGCATTTCTTTAATCAAAATCTTGAGACACATCGAGAGTCTCCTTACTCAAGCACATAATGATAAAAACTTGGAAACAATGTGCGTTTGAACAAACAAACACAACAGAGTACAAGATAAACAGAAAAAGACTTGGAATAAAAACAATGAAATTAGGGCCACAGTTCTTAAATCGGCTAAATAGATGACATTGGTAGAATGAGGAAAAACTTATTATCTCCTAATGTAAGACGTGGCCTTTTGGCCACTAAAGATATTTATCTCTTTTAATATCGAAACACCGTTAAATGCTACCATCGAGAGTATACTTTACAGGGTGTTTGATAAAGTGAATTAAAATCATGGTTAGAACCAATTTTAATTAAAAATATTGTAGCATTTGAGAGCTTTACTATGTAGTAACTTTTTGTTTTTTACTATAGCATGTGATAGCTTTTGCTGCTTGACTTAGAACTCATAAGTTTAAACTCACTTTGCCAATCATCACTAAGATAACTATGGTCATAATCTTTTTGGTTAAATATTGATCCCCTTTTCTTTGGTAGAAGTTTTTCCTTTTCATAATAAACTTTTGAGATCTAAGCATCGGTTTGGCCTTTTAGTTGGAACAAACTAGTTCTAACAGTACTACAAACTAGGCCTTCCACGATGGCTTAAAATGATCATGAAATCCTCCATCATGATACTATTTGGACTTTTCATGTTGGTTTTTGACCATCATGGAAAGCCTCTTAAGGCGGCAATGGGTATCATTTGGCATAGATCTACCATGACGGATCCATGAAAAACAATCATAGAATTTGAACATTACATGACGGTCTTTGTCATAAACCGTTGTGAAAAGTTGGTTCTCTTACGTCTTACACACGATGGTTTTTCATAGAAACCATCATGAAAAATTGGTTAACAAAACAATATTTTAGACCACTTTTTTCATCTACCCAAGGTGGCTAGCCCATGTGTTATGTATTCAATGGCCTATAGTTTAACTTTTTGCTGTTTTTATTGCAAAAATAAAGATATATAGATACATCCCTTAGCTTTAAAAAAAAAAAGAGGGAAAAAATGACATAATTTTGTTTACCAATGCTCATTTTTTCCTCTTTTTTTCTTTGGTTCCTCAACACATGTTCATTCCACATTTTCACAAAGCAAGTGGAAAACATCATCTTTAAATCATTAATCTCTTCAATTGGTGGCAATCCTTTTGTGAATGAGGGGTTGTCTATGCAATCTTTGGCAATTTCTTCACCGTCAATAACTACTTTTGGCTTCATTAGGACAACTAGGGACAACTCCTTTTTTTTGGGATCCATTGTATCAAAAACTTGGATTGCTTGTGATGCCATAATGAAGGAATCGTTTTTGTATTCCAATCTCCTAAAGTCAACTACCATGACACCATTATTATCAGTTTTAACATAGTTATTGTCAGCCCACTTGTACTTAAAAAGTGCTATGCTAAATCTCCCATAATCAAGTTCTCAAATATCTTCAATAAAACTGAAGTAGTTTATGATCCCATATATCGAATTCTTATCCTTGGTTGAGTAAATATGCATAGCCTCGACATGTGAGTCATACTGCTATTTTGGACAGGATGCTTTTCATCTTTTTCGTGAGTGTGAAAAGTGTAACCATTTATAGAATATGATGTATACCTTGTAATTACCGACGATGGTCCTCTAGCTTACTCCCATTCTCCTCGATTTACTGACGAAAGATTGCAATAGATAGTCCTCTAGGCTCAATGTTTATTGTCTTTGACACCTCAATTGCTTCCTCATTGGACAAGTACTTGGAGCAAAATTCAACCGATTTCTTCGCTATATAACTTTCTATGATACATGACTTCGGCATTTTTTGGTTCTTCACATAGCCCTTCAAAATCTTTATATACCTTTCAAAGGGTACATCTATCTCAAATATACCGGTCCACATAACTTAACTTCATGTACTAAATGAACCGTTAGATGAATCATGATGTCAAAAAATACCAGTAGAAAATATTTCTTAAGCATGCACAAGGTTTGTACTAACTTGGATAGTAGTGAATCTAGCATAAGTGGATTAATTACCTTGAAGCATATTGAATTAAAGAACGAGCACAACATGATAATTACAAATCTCATATTCTTTTTTAGAATTCTCCGCAACGCAAGTGATAGTAATTGTTTTATCAACACATGACAATCGTGTATTTTCATGCCAATAAGTTTTAAATCCTTCACTAGTACTAACTTTTTAAATTTTGAAGAATAACATATAGCAATTTCAATGAAGCGAGCTATTCACAAAGTTTTCTTTTTTCCCCTCTTGATAACATGTCCTCCACAGGGGGTAAGCAAGTGTAGTTCACTATTTTCTTGGGAAACAAATTAGGCCTAATATCCATCTTCATGAGATCCAACCATGCCTTTTCACTATCCTTAGTCTCGCCTAGAATGTCAAGCAATGTGCCGACTATTGATTAACAAATGTTTTTTCTCAATATGCATAACATCCAAGTAATAACGAACAAAAAGTGTCTTCCAATATAAAAGTTTGAAAAAGATTGATCTTTTTTTCCAAGGTCTATCTATTTGTGGCTTGTCTTACCTCACTTTAGTTCTTGACTACCACTTTCACATCTTTGGCCATTTCAAATACTTGTTCACCCATCAAAGACCAAGGAGGGTCTTTTTCTTTGATGTTACCATCAAAGGCTCACTTTTGTTTGTAGAAACGATGATCTCTTAGTAACCATCTTTTATGGCTAGGAAAAAACGATTTTCTTATAATTCTGCAACTATTTATAAGATGTTTCTTTCAAATTTGTGAAAGTATAATTTGACCATAGACCTGATGCTTTCAAATTTCATAATCTAACTAAAATGGACAATTTTATGAAATTGATACATCCTTCATACATGGGTGTCTCAACATCATTTTTTTGAAAAACGATATGCAGCGGAATTTTTAAAATTTTAAACTAAAGTCTTTTCCAAATAACAAGTCTAACATGCTAAGTATATAAATTAATTACAGATCTTATATACCTCTTTCGTATACCAAAGTCTGTAGAAAACCAAGAAGAGATAAATGTTCTAAAAGAGCCTCAACCAACTGGTCTTCTTTGCTATTCTCTATCTACAATCAAAATGTGGATGGTCGCACATCGTATAGTCTTCCTCTGGTGACTTTCTTTCCAACCACTTGAGAAAGCCAACATCTAAGGTACCAGATGTTAAACAATAGCTCTCTGAGAGTTTGAGAGTTTCTTTCACTAAAGTACTCACTCGTTGCTTCTCAAATGATTGAATAACGGTGAAAAATAGCTCCCCTTTTATAGTGGTTAGTTCTAGGGTTAAATCTTATTAGATTAGGCTTCAACATTCGAGTCTGGAACAACTTATGATAAACAATGGATAAAAAACGCATAATCTGATTATCGCATGTTTGGTATGTCGATCTAGGAGATGACCTGTCGAACCAGCTCCATGAACCTATCAAACTAACTACATTGGCCTGCCAAGATATTTGCATCAGCTTAACAAACTTGGCTACCAGCTTGCCAACTGATAGATAATCTAGAAATCATAGAATATCTTATTTTCACATAGAAATCTTAGGTGGAACCTTAGTTTTAATTTAAATAATCAAATAAAGAAGTTATCTAATTAAAATAATCATATGTAGGTAATCCCATATCAAATAAAATATTATCTAAATAATTCAACATGTTTATCTTGAATTAATTTAAAAAATTAATTCAACTAATAAACTAACATAAATTATTAAATCCACTCTTATCAAATTTTAGCCAATCTAATAATTAATATAAGTCATCAATATGTAAGAAATACACGCTGTATCATTATATGAATTATTGTAAGCTAGCAAAGAGGACTTGATGGATATATATAGATCAAGCTTCTATAATTATAAAATATCATATCTTAATTATATATTTTATAATTATCAACTTTAACGTTACTCCACTAAAAGCTTAGAGCTGCATTCTTGAACTATATAAAATTTACAAAGCTCTAATAAACTAATTATCCATGACATATCATAATGTGTAACATCCCATAAGATTTTATAATTGGTTTAAGGTTAAATTCTATTTTACCTTCCTAATTATTTTTATATTATGTTCCATTATCTCACCATTGGAATGCTTACTGTTCATAAATAGTATACTATTTGGTTACACCTATGTATCTGAATCGTTGAGCGCTCTAGTCTTTTAGATACAGGATTATGCCTTAAGAGAATATCATTAACTCTATAAAAGAGTTGTAAATTTCATATCCATGAATAACTAGTCTATGTCATTCAAGAGTTATGTCTCTATTGTACCGGTATACGTACCATTATCAAATCAAGATGTCACCCTTTGGTACATTAAAAGACACAAGTCAAGGATATAGGTCCATTATTCATTTTAGGATTAAGATATAACATATGTGATTGTCTAAAATGAATTGATTTAGTCAAATAGAATTATTAATCAAATCAATTCAACTTTTTATCTCGATCTAATATATCGTCACCTATGATAATATACCAATATTTCTACTCATAAAGTCCTACTCCGATGACCAAGACAAGTCATCTTTTGTTAGGGATGTAGACAACATAACAATCTTAACATAAATAAAGAGCCCAACTTTATCCCTTCGATTGTGCATCTTCTTATTTAGACTATCACTTTTAAGATTCACGTCTTTCGTATAATTAGTCTGTTATATGCACGATCTAAATGGTTTAGACTGATGGTCTCAGACTTTTGTTTGCTTATCATTCATTTAACAGAAATGAACGCAAAAAGGATAGCATTTGGTATATGAATAATAA
Source organism: Artocarpus hirsutus (assembly GCA_946598075.1). NCBI lineage: Eukaryota > Viridiplantae > Streptophyta > Magnoliopsida > Rosales > Moraceae > Artocarpus > Artocarpus hirsutus. The sequence continues at coordinate 5,519 of CAMOHE010029389.1, read as the reverse complement.
ATAAACTCTTTATTGATTAAATGTCTCTAAAAATTTATTACATCATTCAATCCTTAGGACACATACTCTAACAATTTCCCACTTGACTTAAATAAGTAAATATGACATGTCTCATATCCCTATAGCCTCTACATGCTTGTCGAAAACCTTTGTTGTTAGTGTCTTCATGAAAGGGTCGGCTATATTGTCTGTAGACGCGATCTTGCATACTACAACATGTCCACCCTCAATGAAGTTCTTTTATCACATGATACATCCGATATATATGCTTACTCTTCTTGTGAAATCTTAGTTCCTTAGCATTAGTTATCGCTGTAGTGTTATCACAATATAGTGATACCGTCTTATCCATACCAGGAATTACCTCAAGATCTCTAAGAAAATTGTAGAGCCGCACAGCTTCTTTCAAAGCTTCACTAGTTGCCATATACTTGGCCTCCAATATTGAATCTGAAAAGCAAACCTACTTGGCACTTCTCCAAACAATAGTGCCTGTACCCAGATTAAACAGAGAACCAGAAGTCAATCTTCTTGAATCCAAATAGGATTAGAAATCCGAGTCAGTGCATCTAAGAGGTATTAGATCCTCACCAAAATACACTAGCATATAACCTCTAGTCCATCTCAGGTAGTTGAAATATGCTTGACTGCAACCCAATAGTTTGATCTTGGATCTGACGAAATTGAATTACTATCTCTACCACATAATAAATGTCCGGTCGAGTGATCACATACATAAGACTGCCCACTACCAAAACATATGGCACATTCTTATGTATTTTCTTTCTTCATTAGACTTTTGAGAGTCTTTCTTAGAAAAAGTAATTCTAGACCTAGATAGTTGCCTACCTTTCTTAGAATTTTGCATTGCATACTTCTTAAGAATTTTATCTATGTATACAGCTTGGGATAAAGCTATCATTTTGTTCCACCTATTCCAAAAGATTTAGAAACTGAGAATATAATTAACTTCATCTAAGTCCTTTATGTCAAACTACTTGATCAACCATAATTTAATCGATGAAAATACCCTGATGTCATTGCCAATAAGCAAAAAGTCATCTACATAGAGTAACAGAAAAACCACCTTCCTAACCTTTATATGTTTTGTTCGAACTCATAAGTCTTGTTTACTTAACCAAATCTTATGTTACAAGAATTGGAAGCTTGCTTAAGTCTATAAACAGACTTTAGCAACTTACAGATCTTACCCTCGTGACCTTTAGCTTTGAACCTTTAGCATAAGTCCATAAACAGACTTTAGCTTTGAACCTTTAGCACATATATATGGTCTCATCAAGATAGGCGTTCAAAAAGGCCGTCTTGACATTGATTTGTCAAATCTTATAATCGAGAGCGGTAGCTATGGACAAGAAAATGCAGATGGACTTGAATATGGCTATCCCTTTACTACTAGTCTAGGCTTATAAGTTTCAATTTTCCTATCTGCTCCTCTCTTTTTCTTATAGATCCACTTGCATCTTATGGGTTTTTCCCGTTTAGGGAGATCCATAAGCTCCCAAACTTAATTAGTCTCCATAGACTTCATCTACTGTTCTTAGCTTTTGTTTAGAGCATTGAATCAACATCCTTCATAGCTTTTATGTAAGTGTAAGGATCTTTGTCATGTTCAACCGGTTCAACTAAGTAGGCTTCACCATTAAACATATACCTCTCGGGTTGATGCCTTATCCTCCTACTATTCCAAAGCTCTCTAGATTGTTGTTCGGTTAATTTTTTTAAATGGATTGGATTGGTATTAATTGGAACTCTCGAAGTGATTGAATCGATCTCTAACTCCTTGAGTACCACTTTACTACGAGGCTTAAAGTCGTTCATATAACTTTCCTTAAGAAAAGTCACATGCGTTGAAACCACAACTTTATTTCCTTTTGGGTTATAGAAATAACCCGTTTTATTCCCTTTTTGATATCTTACAAACACATAAACTTCTAAACGTGCTTCCAACTTGTGCATTTCCTTATACAGGACATAAGTGGGATGTTGCCATATGCGAATATGGTTTAAGGATGTCTTCCTACTAATCCACAACTTGTGAGGAGTTTAGAAACTGATTTTGAAGCAGATTGTTCAGATAACATGCTGTTTGTAGTGCATATCACCAAAAGGATAAAGGTAACATTGAATGACTTATCATGGACTTAACCATATCAAATAAAGTCCTATTCCTTTTCGCAGCCATGCCATTCTGTTGCTGAGTGCTTGATGCAGTCAAATAGGTTGAAAATTCTATTCACTAATAAGTGTCTTAAGAACTCATCGGAGAGGTATTCTTTACATTCATCGGATTGAAATGCCTTTATAGGTTTACCTAATTGCTTATTTGCTTCAGCTTGAAACTATCTAAACTCATCAATAGTTTTGCTCTTATGATGCATTAGGTAGACTTATCCATAACCTGAGTAATCATCAATAAAAATGACAAAGTACTCATACCCTCCTCACGCCTTGATGTTTATAAGACCACAAATATCACTATCCACAGGTTTTAGAACCTCTTCGGCTTGATTGCACTTAGACCCAAATGGTCTATTGGTCATTTTTCTCTCCAAACAAGATTCACATTATAGTATAGATTCCACCTCTAATTAACTTAAAGGTCTATTTCTTACCCACCTTTGAATCCTATTCAGCTAATATGACCTAATCGTAGATGCCAAAGATAAGTCTTATTAGAATGAGAAGTTTTAAGTCTTTTAGAGTTATCATTAACCTCAGTGTTTAGTAATGGGGCCACATTAGGTTTGATAAAATATACGTTGTTTTGCATCCATCTATTACAGATAAAAGATTTGTTTTTACGAATCACAACTTTATTATTAAAAGAAACTGAATAAGAGTACTTAAATAAACAAACGACAGAAATTAAATACCTTTTAAGTTTAGGAACATAAAAAGAATCTCTCAAAACTAAAGTCCTATAACTATCAAAGTAAAGATGGACGTCTTCTACTGTTTTAGCCAACACTAAGAATTCATCGTCCATCCATAACATGAAGTGCTCATGCAGTAGACTTCTCGTTTCCTTGAATACCCATAGAAAAGCATAAACATGATTAGTTGCTCTAGAATTTATAACCCAAGTGTCATTTGATTCTTCAACCAAATAAGTTTTGATAACCAAAAGTTCACACTTTCCTCCTCAAGATAAGAACTCTTTGCAATTTTTCTTAATGTGCTCAACCTTCCTGCAAAAAAAACACTTCAGCTTCTTCGGGTTCTTCTTTTTCTTTTTCTTGTCTTAGCCTTTTGTAAGGACAAAAGATTTTCGTTCTTAGCCCTTTACTTCTTTCCATTCTTAGAGTTAGGATTGGAACCAGATGCAGCCGTCAAGTTCGCCTCCCTACCAGCAGGAGGTTCCCTGATCGGTCATCTTCTGCCTTAAGCCACCGAAGTGGAAGCTGAGGCCGAATTGCCTCCCGAATCCACTCTCTGCAGCTTTGTTCCCATGCATGTAGCCACCCTCCAACCCAGCAGTGCCGTGTTCTCCACTTGAAAAGCCAAATTCAGCATATTTTTTTCAAGCCTACCGAGCTTTATTAAATCAAATTGGGCATTTGTTTTCTTTAACCGAGAAAAGAAAAGGAAGAAAAATGAACTGAAGAAATTATAAAGGAAGAAATGAAGCATCCAAGGCCATTCCAATTTTTAATTGCTCTTTGAATCAGACTTTGCTTCACATCACTTACTATATGAAGTGGAAGAAGAAAAGTGAAGCTGGAAAGATTAAAACTCCAAACTGTGTTGCCAGCTGTGATGTGCATCTCTTTTCCATATTGTTTATGCAATTGATATGTTGCTGACAGCAAAGCGCCGCTTTAGTTAACCTGTCCATTTTTCATTTTAGGCAATCGTTTGTCTATAAAAGCTGGGCATCTAAGTCATAACTATGATTTGTCAAAATGTTTATTAAAAAAAAACCCTAACTGATAAGACCCTCTAGACGCTCATGTCTATGAGAGGACAAAGCCTGGCCTCAGTGCTTGCTTGCTGTTTTTAGTGTTGTGTGTGTTTGCTGGTGAGATTAGTGTGTATTATCATGGAAGCCCTCACGAGAAGTTGGCACTCTTTATCAATCACGGAGGAGAAAGAGGTGGTTGGTATTGGGGACGACTTGATGGAAGAAGGAAAGGAAGCTATTCGTTTTGGCCTGCTAGGGAAATTCCTCACAAGGCGTGCATACATTAGGCGTGCTTTAAAGGATTTTTTGACTGACTATTGGAGGGCACAAAAAGGCTTTAGTAGTCAAGATAATGCTTTAGATATCTACCTCTTCACTCTATGGAGCCATGGGCTTTTAACAAATCCTTAAATGTTGTCAGGGAATTTGACGGTGTAGAATAGGGAGATCCGAGGGATTTCTGCTTTACTTAGTTTTGGGTCCAAGTGTAGAACCTGTCACTCGATGGCATGACAGAAAAGATCGAATGGTCATCGGAGATGCGCTAGGAGTCTGTGTCAAGGTGGAGGCGGATGCTAATCGCCGTTGTGTTGTGTCATATATGCGAATGCGAGTTATGGTTGATATTACAAAACCACTAAGGCGACTAGTTCCTGTTAGAGTATGGTGACCCGAATTTAGTTTAACCCGACCCGAAAGCTCGCGGTGCGATAAATTGTGGTGAAAAACAAAATGGGATTTTTCATGAGATCTGTGGTGGTAGCGGAGGGATCAGGCCGATAGGCTCGATCCTGTAGCCCACCACTGATCTCACCGGGGGGCGGGGGCGGGTACGGACTGTCATTATTGGGCCGTTTAGTTTATATTTTTGGCCCATAGGGTTTTGCCTATACCTATTTATATGATGTATTGCGTTAGGGTTTGTTTTTATCGATTTTCGAGCCTCCCTAGCGCCTCCACTGTAATCTTTTCGAGTTTAGTGATTTTATTCTCCTCTGCCCGTGGTTTTTTTTCCCGTTTTGGGTTTCCACGTAAATTCTGTGTGTTCTTGTTCTTTGTTTCTATCGCATTAATTTTGCAACAAGTGGTATCAGAGTGAGGCTTTGATTTCGGCGATGGCAACAATGAAGTACGATATTCCGCTTTTGGATCACGACACCAGGTTTAGTCTTTGGCAGGTTAAGATGCGGGCTGTGTTAGCACAGATGGATTTGGAAGAAGCGCTGTTAGGGTTTGAGAAGATGCCCTCATCGTGGACGACGGAGGAGAAACAACGTAAGGATCGGAAGGCTTTAACCCAGATTCAACTTCATCTATCGAATAGAATTTTGCAAGATGTTTTGAAGGAGAAGACTGCCGCTGCGTTATGGTTGAAGTTGGAGCAATTGTGTATAACGAAAAGTCTCACCAGTAAGCTGCATCTGAAGCAGCATTTGCATCTACACAAGATGGCTGAAGGTGCGTCTCTAGAAGAACACTTAACCGTTTTTAAGGAGATTGTCTCTGATTTAGAGGCTATGGATGTTAAGTACGAGGAAGAAGACTTAGGGTTAATCCTGCTGTGTTCGCTGCCCTCATCATATGCAACGTTTAGGGA
>CAMOHE010029380.1:0-10556 GCA_946598075.1 Artocarpus hirsutus | reverse complement strand
TGTTTACGCATCATTAATATCCTTTTCTCATTTCCGTCTGTCGTCCATTTCATGGAGTGAATTGCGATTCTGTTTTATTATAGTTTGCGATTGATAAGTTCGTCAAACATGTAAACAGTGTTTTAGGAATCAATCCTTTTTTCTATTTTTAATTTGAACACTGGAATTCTGTTGTTGGCAATGTCTTTTTTGATCGATTGAGTTGTCTTACGCGGTGTTCTGCAGAGTGTTTTGGGCATTATTCTTGGAGGTGGGGCTGGGACTCGTCTCTACCCTCTGACCAAGAAGCGAGCGAAACCCGCTGTTCCCGTTGATTGATATTCCTGTCAGCAACTGCTTGAACAGCAACATCTCCAAGATCTACGTTCTCACCCAGTTTAATTCAGCTTCCCTCAATCGCCATCTCTCACGGGCCTATGCCAGCAACATGGGTGGCTACAAGAATGAAGGTTTCGTTGAGGTTCTCGCAGCTCAGCAGAGCCCCGAGAACCCCAACTGGTTCCAGGTGAATATCCCATTACTAGGTTTTAATAAATCATGAGTTCACATGTCAACTTTACAACACGGGTGGCACAATACATTAGAAATAGTTGGAATTTTTCATTTTTGTTGGATTTGGCATTGCAATGAATTTGGAGAATGGATGCTTTTTGTTGAGTACAGGGAACGGCCGATGCAGTGAGGCAATACTTGTGGCTTTTTGAGGAACACAACGTGTTGGAATTCTTGGTTCTTGCTGGGGACCATTTGTATAGAATGGACTATGAGAGGTTCATTCAAGCGCATAGAGAAACTGATGCCGACATCACTGTGGCTGCACTACCAATGGATGAAAAGCGTGCCACTGCATTTGGTCTGATGAAGATCGACGAAGAGGGACGGATTATCGAGTTTGCTGAGAAACCCAAAGGGGAACAACTCAAAGCTATGAAGGTGGGTTGTCGGAAAATCTTCTTAAAGGAACAACATTGATTCTTAAATGTGCAGCTATGAGCTAGTTGTTATAAATTTTAGTCGTACAAGTGGCTAGTGAATTACTTGGTTTGTTCCTTGGCAGGTTGATACCACCATTCTCGGTCTTGATGACGAGAGAGCAAAGGAGATGCCTTACATTGCCAGTATGGGTATATATGTTGTAAGCAAAGATGTGATGTTGAATCTGCTACGAGATAAGTTTCCAGGAGCCAATGATTTTGGTAGTGAAGTGATTCCAGGTGCAACTTCCATTGGAATGAGAGTGAGTATTCCTTCGGCCTTTTTTTTTTCTTTGCAACTTTAGGATCAATTCAGGATGCCATAGTACATGTTTACCTGTTTTGTTGGGATGGCATTATCAATTATATGGGAGGTAAATTACAGTTGGAGGTTATGATGGTGTCTGAAGTCCTGACCCTAATCTTATTGAGTTTCAATCTAGTTAGCAACTTGAGCTTGATTACGATCAAATTGCTCATTGTGGTGCTCGCAAATGTCTATTTTGAAACTATGTAAAGGCTTTATAGTGAAACTTAGATTAATGCATCGCGGTTTTCTGGAAGACTGCATATGTTGCATCAGTTTTGTTTCTTCTTTTCCTTCCATGTCCAAATACGCAAGTCCCAGGGGACTAATTAGAACCTCAACTTTGTAGGTGCAAGCTTACTTGTATGATGGCTATTGGGAAGACATTGGAACCATTGAGGCTTTCTATAATGCAAACTTAGGGATAACCAAAAAACCTGTGCCAGACTTCAGGTATACCTCTTGTTCCAGAATGGGCCCATCCAAAGTTTTTGTTTCTATGCCTGCTTTTCAATTGTGACACTATTGGTTTGAATAAAGTTTATGTACCTGCATAATTTTAAACTTCCTCCTTCAGCTTCTACGACCGTTCATCTCCAATCTACACCCAGCCCCGGTATTTGCCACCATCCAAAATGCTTGATGCTGATGTCACTGACAGTGTTATTGGTGAGGGTTGTGTAATAAAGGTACTTGATTACGATGTCTTAGCATCATCTTGTGGTCACTTTCTCTCTTCAATGTTATTACGCTTATTTCATTCCCCTATCTGTTTGCTTGTGCAGAACTGCAAAATTCACCATTCTGTGGTTGGGCTCCGATCTTGCATATCAGAGGGTGCAATCATTGAAGACGCCTTATTGATGGGAGCAGATTACTATGAGGTAAAACCCAGTACTATATTTAGCCGAGATGGGTACCTTTATCCTACATTCTTGTGCTTTGTGTGTTTAGCCATGGACATCACTAAATTGCCAACATTGGTTGTGTTTTCTATAGACGGATGCTGACAGGAGGTTTCTAGCTGCAAAAGGCAGCGTTCCAATTGGTATTGGGAAAAACTCTCACATCAAAAGAGCTATAATCGACAAGAATGCTCGTATTGGTGACAATGTGAAGGTTATAATTTTTCCTTGGCTGCCTTAACTTCAAATTTTGAACATCCTTTGTCTGTCTTTTCTAAAGTTGGACATCCATTGTTGTTTGCTTGGCAAACTACTACCGAGAATGATATTGTTGATTGTCAAAGTTACTGCCTGTCAAGCTGCAGGACAGTTAACAAAGAGCACTCCTAAACATCCCCACCCAGGGGTGGGATCTAAGATAAATGTGAGCCCCAGCAGGTGGGCCTACAGTTTTCTCTCACGTCTTGATTGATCTGATGAGATATAGAGGATTTCTAATTAACAAATTAAACTCTTGCTGCATGATATAAACTTGAATTTTCTGCAAAGAAACGTACCAATGATTTCCCTGAAAATCATTTAGCGTCTGTGCTATTTGAAGATGTGTGTGGTATATTCGTGAGATTGAACATACAAGGTTGATGTCTTTGCAGATCATTAACGGTGATGGTGTGCAAGAAGCAGCAAGGGAAACTGATGGATATTTCATAAAGAGCGGGATCGTCACAGTGATCAAGGATGCCTTGATTCCAAGTGGAACTGTAATCTAAGATGCTGCTCTCTACTACTTCCAATGTTATGACTCTGGAAAGCTTTCTTCCTAGTTGTCTACTGGCTTGAGAAGCTACGGTAGAAATCCTGCTTTAAGTCTTAAGGTTCTCCTTTCTTGTTTATGTCATGTAAATTTCATTTAGTATTATGTAATTAGAAGGGAAAGACTTGTATCGCTAATAAAACTTTTCCTCTCTTTTCTGCGTCTTCTTACATCTTAGCTATGTTTTTATGTTAAGGAAGCATAATAATATTTAACTAATTTCACCACCATTCCATTGACCGTGTAGAAAATCTAATTTTTAGTTAATTGTACTTTAAAATAAGACATTTTGTTGTCTAAGCTTAATAAGTTGTTTGTTTTTCACACTGATATTTCAACAAACACGACAAATATTTGAAACTTGTTAAAGACTAGAATTCTCTCTTTCAAAAATCAAGGAAACAATGTCGTGACACTTCATGTTATGTTTTGCGACTCTAGCGAAGGAACCAACAAGATACAAACGTGTTATGTTACATTTTCAAGTTCAAGAACTATTCCATTCCTATTATTGAAATCACCTAAATTCATAAACTTAAAAATTTCATATATTCGAGACTACCAAACTAATCCTAATTATATTTTCTAGAAAAATACCCAAGGTCGTGATTGGAAACGGTAGGCTCCAAAGACCATAAAACTCTCGTTATCATAGTGGTGAATTAAGCCAAGAGTCGCTTTTATAGTCTAGCTATTCACTTATAACACTTCCTACCGTAAATTAGGCTCAAATCTATATACAATATTCGGTAGACACACTTTCAAAGAAATAATTTTTCTAATTCACCCCTCGTTATTGCCTGTTATTTTCAGATCTGCCACATTATAAATTTATAATAAATGGCTGAAATTTCAAAACATTCTCAGAGGCGGCAGCAAACATTGATGCCAAATGCTAATGTTAACTTCTGTCCGTCAGATGAATTATACGAGGCTTCCCTCCGGTGGTGGATAGCTTAATCTGGCTTGAGTTTTTAGTTGGCAATTTCATATTTGTTTTCTACGCGGGCAAAAGTCCGACAGAAAACTTGCTTTTCATGCAGGTTTAATCAAGAAATTTGATGAGAAAACCTAAGCAGGCAGATTTGCAGCTCTATAACAATGGCACAGAAAGCGGCTGAAAGCTGTATTGCGTACCAAAACATATACACACATGTATATAAAAGAGATGCTGCGCATTGGATGCACAAGTATCAATAGAAACTTTCCTGATATACTCAAACTTGCTTTATCATTTATGCCCACACTTTTGAGGCATATTACAATAAAAAATCACATTATTGGGTGACCCAGTTTGCTTTATGATTCTTTTTAATATATTGAACAAAACCCATTTGGAATCGCAAGAGTTTACATTATCATCTTATAAATCGGGAAAATGTAACTAGATAGTTAAAATATCTAAAGTCTAACCAATGGATTATAACAATCGCGGCTTCCATTATTATACATGTTAGCCGTTCTCTTTCTACAAAGCAGGAAACCACAATCAGCAAATGAGCCTAATGGAAGATTCGCATCATTTTGCACAAGGAAACAAAATGCATAAAATGAATCTTCATTTGGGTATGGCTTTCACACAAAAGCTAAAGTAGAATGAAAACAGCTTTACCTGAATGACCTTATCCTCTTAAGCCCTATGCATTTAAGTTCATCTGTTGACTCGTGCACCCTCTTTGTCCACAATGTTTCTCCATTTGTCCTTGAGATCAATCGGGGAACGAGTCTCATGAATACATGACGACCATACTCCAAAATCTTCCTCCAGGGAATGTTCACGTTTGTCATCTGGGAGAACACTTTAACACCTTCCTGTAGTATAAAAGTGTGTGACAAAATTAAACAAGTATACAAATCAAACGCAAGGAAGTTTCCAATGCCTAGATGTTCCAAGTTTAATTTCAGGTCCTGAACCAAATTTTCCATTTGCAATTATCCATGGACATTTCTTACTGAAAACACTCTTTTAACCATTTTTTTCTCCCCCATAACGTGCAGTAAATGAACGCATGAATTGCAAGGTGAAGCAGTCAGCAAGAAAGTCACTATTAGAGCTATTTCCAGGCATGTTTAAATCTCCCCTGCAGTAGTAGCCAGCTACAAAATCACGTGTCAGCCTCACAAAAAGAAAAAAGCCAAAAGAGATAGAGAGAGCTTTGAAATCTTCTGGGAAGGCAAAAAGAAATTGTAGGACTGTATTCACAACAAGAAGTCTAGTTATTTCTAAAAATTGATGGAGGACAAAAACATCTATCACAGGTTAAGTTCCACAATTTAAGGGGGAGAAAAAAAAAGATGAAAAGTTAAATTCCATAAGCCAAAGCTATCGTACCTTTAACTTTTCTTCCTCTTCTGCTGTCCAATGTAATCTTTTCCGCCTTGCCTCAGGGAAATTCACAGTTGTGCTGCATGTTAAAATGGAATTTGCACTTACTTAGTAGTTTTAAGCACATAACAAACTGCACTGACTAATCCTAATGTGTATAAGAATGCAGAATTTTCAGGATGCATCTCAATAGCCAACAGCTATGGTGCAAGCAAAGGTGAGAACCCTTGGATTGTAATGCAGCCACTTAATGAAGCTGCAGAATAAAATAGCAATTTCATCAGAAATTAAAGCGTTTTTCTTAGGATATATACACCTACTGTTGCTTTGCAGATTCTCGGGACAGCTTGGAGGTAGTTGGTTTCTCATAAAATGCTGAAACATTTTTGTTTGCAGAGGCATTTTGTCTCATAAACGCCTTCTTTAATCGAGGGCAGGACCTTGCAGATGGACTAACATTCTGAACACGTGCTACCTTCCCAGCCCTTCGTTTGAAACGCCCAGGACGCTTACCAAGAGATGCTGTTTCAGATTTGGCATTAGCATTCGAAGGACTATCAGATGTTTCTGGTTGCTTTTGTTCTTTATTATCTTTTGTACCTTCATTATTCTTGGATAGCTTTATATTGGCTCCTTTCTTTGAAACTGTAGCAGCAATATCCGCATTTCTCTCCTCAACAGTATGAGAAGTATACAACGCATGTATTGCCTCTTAACAGTATGAGACGTATACAACGCATGTATTGCCTCTTAACAGTATGAGAAGTATACAACGCATGTATTGCCTCTTTATCATACTCGCTAACATCCATCGGTGCCAAATACTCCTCCTGTTCTTCTTGAATAATCTCTTCCACAGCATGAGAAGTGCAAAAAGTCTGTGTCTGCTCTGTCTTTACCAATTCTCTCATCCTCACTCTCCTCCATCGGTCCTAAACTATCCTCTCGTTCATATTCTAGAGTTTCATGCCCACGCATCTCAGGTAAACATGTCTTGCCTGATGACACTTCTTTCCTACAACCTACATCACCACTATTGACTACAGAAGTATTTAGCTGTACCACCTCATTTTCAGGCACTATCGTATCTTGATCAACGCAGCCCAGTTCTCCATTTTCCATTCCTTTTTGTTTATCTTCCTCATCCACATCCGCAAACTGGTTCTCAACTTCGACGTCATTAAGGCCATTCTCATTGTCATGGCAAATACCATCCCCTGCACTCGGCAGCTGACAAGGCTCATTCCTCTCATCAACTTTGCTACCCTCAAGGAAACTCAGCAAGGCTTTTTTTGCATCCTTAACCTTCCTCCTCAACTCCCTAACAAGCGCAAGAAACTGCTTTTGTTTGCAAAAGGGGCAGTAGAACTTCCCTGAATCATCAAACCAAGGATTGCAGCCCATGCATTTCTCATGAACACTAATAAACAACCTATTTCACCACAAACCAAAACTTGCTCTCATCTCTCCTCTTGCATCTTATACGAGTCCCTTCGCTTATGCTATCTTCACTGTTATTGTTCCCAATTTGAGTGCTCAAATCAACTTCTCCTTCAACTACATTGTGCATTGAATGAGGAACTACGCCAGCATTATCGCCATTACCATCACTATCACCGAAAGTTTCGGGAACAATTTTGTGCGTCCTATCAGATTGTTCACGACTTTCGGATTCGCCATCCTATTTACAGATTAATTCGCGATTAATCCAGAAAATTATCGACTCAAGAGAAATGAAAATGAGAGAATTCGGAAAATTACCAACCTGACTAAGGAGCACAGGCAAAGCACTAGCAGTAACAGAGGAAGATCTCTGAGAACGACGGGTAGGCGACTTCACTGGCCGAGACTTGCCTCCACGAGACTTTCTTCTTATCGTTTTCTCCGACGACCGACCAACTGTTCGTCAAAAGCCCTGAAACAACTTTAAACCTAAAAAAAATTAACAATAATAAGTAATCAATTGACGGAGGATTCAATAGCCTGATCATTCAAGAGAATAAGAAGATTGAGAAAATGATCTTTTTCGAGCAAAATTATATGGAAACGCAATTCAAATGCTACGTAGACAGAAATCATAGACAAAAAGCAAGGGCTTTTCTTACTCTGAAGGGGTTCCAAGGCCTCTTCAAACCATACTGTGTATTTTCCTGTTTGTTTCCCGAGAATTTGGTCCTGTTCTAAGTTTTCCGCGCGATTATTTTGTCGAATGAGCGTCTTCGAATATCGTTTCTTTTCCGAATTGTACTTCGAATTAATCACCAAAATTCCCCACAACTAACCTTGTAACATTTTACAATCAAATTTCAAAAGTATTATCTGTTTTATTTTAAGTATGAATGGTTAACCAAAATAAATAATTCTCTTATAATTTTAACAAAAAATTAATAAATAAATATAAAATTAAAGATATTTTAGTAATTATTCTATAAAAATAACTATAAAAATTAAAACTATAATATAAGAGTTTTTATTGTTGATTAAAATAAACAAATCAATTAAAACTATAATATCGTCTGGATCCTTTTTTTTTGTACTATATTAAAACTTTTTTTAAAATTTTATTAATTTTTTTGACACTCAAAAAGTATTTTAAAAATTTAAAAGTTATAAATATTGGTGGAAAAAATAAAACAAATTATATTCAATATAACACAAATGTTTCAAAGAGAAAAAAAAACTTAGATAGCATTTCATAAAATTTCTTTCATATTTTTAAAGTTTTTATTAGTATTTATAACTTTTAAAATTTTAAAATACTTTTTGAGTATGAAAAAACTAATACAATTTACAAAAAAAAGGGGTATATCAGGAAAAAAAAAAAAGGGATCCATATAGTATTATGGTTACAATTTATTTTTTTGTTTTTAATTATCAATAAAGACTATTTTATTACAGTCTTAATTTTGGTTGTTATTTTTATAAAATTTATCAAAATACCCCTAATTTGTCAATTTTTATTAAAATTCTAACAGAAAGAATATTTTGTTAACAGTTCATACTTCAACAGGAACAGATATTGTGTTTTGAAATTTGATAGGCAAAAATGTTACAAGAGCTATAGTTTAGAGGGAATTTTTTTCATTAAACTTATAGTTTTGCTTCTTTTTTTTCAGTTTTCAAGAGTTTCGAGAATTTTCAACCATTAGTAAAATTTAGAGAAGTTTTCTCTTTCCTTTTTTTCTTTTTTTCAGTATTCTGCTGAATCAATGAGTGATTGATATCTATTCTCTTGCTACTCTGTGCGGATCATAGGTCTATAGAAGTCTTATCTTCTAGTATTTATAAAAAATCAATGGAATTTTTCAGTATTCTAATTGAATCAATGAATTCTAAGAACTTATCTTTTTTCTTATTTTCTATATGCTTATGCTACATTAACTGATATCAGAGCCGAAACATTTCTGTACCGATTTTATCTATGCTGCCTCCCCGTGGTCCCGATGCTTATGCCACCCCTCTCGCTTACAATCTGAAGAACCTATCTGTCATGCCCCGGAGTACGGGAGGTGACGTGGTGGTTCAATTAAGTTAATTAAGTAAAGATTTGGTTAAAAATCAGGGTTTTAAAATGAAATTTATAAATAAAATGTGATAATTTAAAAAAAAATCGTTTGAATAGAAAAGTTAAAGAAATAAATGAACTACCATAATAATTAAACAAATAGAAATAACATTAAAATAATTAATTATGGGGTGGAACGCGTATGAGTCCCACTAGCCCACATATTGTGCACACACATATAGTACTGACAATATTATGATACAACCACAGTCCAGAGTAAAAGAAAAGTTATAGTCTTACATGCCTTGAATAGTAAATTAGCCTACCAAATGCTCCTACTGATCGTATGTCCGGTCGGCGGACTCTTCTCCAAACCTATGCTGATATCCACCTAGGGTTAAGATTTTAAAACAGATAAAATGCAAGCGAAAGGCTCAGTAGGACTACATTTAGAAAATTATTCAATTTTTAAAGAAATTGCGTAAATTAAATAAACATATAAAAATATATTGATACGATCAACAAATAAATAATCAACTGTGAATTTAAATAAAATATAATCTCACCAAAATAATTCAAATTTAATCAATCAAAAAGGTACCACTCTTCTTTCCTGGGCAAACCATACATGACTCACCACCGTAGTGGCCCAGCTGGGTTTCGGGACCTGCCCCCAAGGTTGTTCACTACACAACCCGATATCTGATATGGCATCATGCCCTAATATATATATATATACATATATATCTCTCTGATTCATGAAATCTTTTCTTATCAGATGTAATCATTCATATTCATTATGAAGTTTATTATAAAATCCATCTCAATCCACTGTTTTAGAAAACAGATATTGAAAATCCTTTATCAACAAGTCATTTGAAAACATTTTCGTAGAAATCCATTTGAGGCCAAAGTATTTGAAAATGGCTATCAAAGAAGGGGTAGAAGTCCTACCTCAATACCCGTACCGGTATCTCACACCGTCATCCCGGTCCGCTATACGTTAGCTCCGCGGATCCACGCACAAATCCTAAATACATAGTAACGTAGTCCATTAGCATCTAACCCGAGGTATCCTATGATGCTAAATCATCTTACGGTATCCTAGTGTGCCATTTAGGTTTATAAAATCATTGTACAAAGTTGGAATTTAAATCAGGATTCAAAACAGTTTAAAACAGGTGAAAATCACAAAATTTTCCTTGGCTCGGTCGGCCTGCCGGTTCCCCTGCTTCGGCCTGCCGGACTGCACAGTTCGGCCTGCCGGAGGAACAGGTTCGGTCGGCCGAACATCTCCAGGTTCGGCCTGCCGGTCGGATGAATCCGGCCGGCCGATCCTTTGAATCCGGCCTGCCAAACACGAAGTTCGGCCTGCCGATCTGGGAAATTCTAGAAATTTCCACGCACGGGTCTCGGCATACCCGAATTCAAATTCTCAATTCTAACCTGTTTTCTCAATTCCCAGGCATGGATAATCATCATAAACAATAGAAAATCATAATAGAACACTTTTGAATGAATTAAAACAAGTTTTAAACAACATTTTCTCAAAAATCCAAAAATAGAGAAAATAGAGGAAAAATGAAAAATCTTGATTCTAATCCGTTTTTGATGAAATGAAGTTTACATTCTAGCTAATCTAAGTCAATCTAACTTAGATCGAAGCTTTTCTAGACTTAAAAACTCCAAAATTTCAAAATACAAGAAAATCTTGAAAAATAGAAA
>CAMOHE010029377.1:0-46196 GCA_946598075.1 Artocarpus hirsutus | reverse complement strand
CTCCTGGTAGTTGAGGTGAATTAATTCTATGTCTCCAAATGATAAGGATGCTATTTAATTGAGCATTAATGTAGCGGGACCAGGTTGGTAGAAATAAGTGATAGGTAGATTTAAAATATTTACTACGGAGACTTAGTAAAAATGCTAAAGTGACATTTTATTCTTATGATTTTACAAAAAATCATACCCGTTAAAATAACGGGTGTTTCAGATTTTGTTCAAAAAATAGCTAGAAACCTTGCTTACAATCACTGATGTTATATTGTTTTTGTTTTTCTTTTTGGACGAAAATACATTTAGGATTAATTTTGTCACTCTTATCAAGTTGAGTGATTTCATTGATACGTTCGAAAAGTTATGAATTGAATTTAGCCACAAAATTCAAGGATAATTTTTATAAAGGTTAATCTCATTTCTAGTTTTTCGAATTACAGGTCAACTTAAATATTAATCTTTGACTTTTAAAACATCATAAAACAAATCTCCAATGTATAAAGTCGTTTAAACTAATAGTTTCATCCATCACAAAGTTATAGAAAAAAAAAAAAGTACGTGAAAACCATATATGGTTTGTTTAACTAATTTTACAATTTCACATACTAGGGAACTTAAAAAGCGAGTCATATCTTTTTCATTGAGATTTTAATTGTCAAATTGATGAAAGAACTAATTTAGAATAATATGAGATGCTGCAAAAAAACAGGAATCAATATAAAACTTTGACCTATAATTTGGAAGTTGAACATAAGTTCAATCCTTTTTATCATTGTCTTGACAATTAAAAAAGAAAAAGAAAAGAAAAAAGAAAGACACATATTTTCGTAATCTATTTTTTTTCTGCCCTAATATAATGATCCAATTTACCTACATTAATATTATTAATTTAATTTTTCTAAACAAAAAATAAAAAACTAGAAAAAACACATGCAAAAAATAAAAGGGTTAATTTCATTTTTGGCCTTTAAACTATGCAACTTATCTTATTTTGACCCTCAAACGTTAAGACGTAGCAAATCATTACCCAAAACTATTTAACTTGTCTTATTTTAGACCTTCTAGTACTAAATCTATTAAATATTAACTAAAATGAGCCAATAATATCACTTTTATTTTTAAACTATGCAATTTATCCTATTTTAACCCCTAACTTTAAACCATGACAAATCACACCCTTCAACTAGGAAATTTGTCCTATTTTGGCCATTCAATTATTAAGCTCGTTAAATATTGACAAATTAAGTTACACTTATATGCACCTAATTGATTAATGATAAATAGACAGTCGAGATTAAATCTTTTGTAATCGAATTTCATACATATCGACCTACAAATAGGGAATTTTATAAACAAATGTACATTTTGTTGACTTAAAATTAATATGAATTTTAAGGTTTTTTTTTTTGTAATTATTGAGTCTAATTAAGCGAAATATTCATTATCACGTTAGTTATATAATTTTTAACCCAAAAATTTACGTGTCGCTTTTGTTAAGTACTCATTTATCCAAGTGTTTCTTCTTCTTCTTCTTTTTTTTGAAGTTCAAGTGTTTTTTGTTTAGTTATTCATATTTTTATTTTAATTCATTTGAAATGAATATATATTTAGTTATATGGATAAAATTTGATGAAACTTTTTGAGAAAAAAAAAAAGCAGTAAAACTTTTATCAACAAAACTATAAAAAGGAAAAAAAAAGTAAAACTTATACAATAAATAAACAAAATTTAGATATTTTGACTTCACAATATATGAAAAACATATATAGAGTTAAAAGGTCAAAATTGTTATTTCTTTATATTCATAAATATTTAACAAATTTAGTGACGAAAATGTCAAAATAAGGCAAGTTTCATAGTTTATAGGCTAAAAGTGAAATTGTTGGCTTAATTCTGTTAATATTTAACGGATTTGATAACGGAAGGGCCAAAATGAAATAAGTTGAATTCAAATATGTGATTTGTTGTGTTTTAAAGTTTATGGGCTAAAATGTGACAAATTACAAGCCCAAGGTTAAAAGTAAAATTAACCCAAAATGAAAACACCATTTCCAAAACGAGAACCAGACGGGCCCTCATGTTCCTCTTTCCGTTGGACTAGGACACTTCCATATTTCCTCCAACAAACTTCTTACCATCTCTCTTCACAATTATTTAAAATTAAAAAAAAAAAAAAAACCCAACTCTCTCTTGACACAGAACAGAACTGAAAGAAAGATGAAGCTGTCTGTGAAGCTCCAAGAAGATCAAAATAATATCCAATCACCATTGGTGACAGCAAAAATCCCTATCTCCATATTCAACCACCCTTTCCTCACTTCCATCTCCACCACCATTTCTGACTCCTCTCATCTCTCCCTTTCTCTCTCCTCCAATTTCCCTTCCGGCCCTTCTCTCAAGCTCTCCTACTCCCCCACAATTCCCACTCCCTCTCCTCCTTTCTCTCTCTCTCTAAAATCCGGCCTCGGCCTCGTCGGCTCCCCAAACCACTCCCCTCTAATCTTCACTGCCCACTTCTCCTTTTCCTCCCCAAACCCCACTTTCTCTCTCCTCTTCACCCCCCAGTTCGGCAACTTTTCCTTCAAGAAGACCACTTTCTCAAACCCCAGTAATAATAAACCCAGAATTGAGGTCAATTCAGGTTCTGGGTCGGCTTCAAATTTCGAGACTGGAAATGGGTTTGTCCCTGAAGGGTCGTCTTCCGTTTGGCAGGAATTGAAGTTGGAGCCTTTGGGTGGCAAAGATGGCCACTTTAAGGAGGGTTTTGGGATCGGGAATGAGTATGAGAAAGATGGGTTTTTGTCTGGGATTGCTGTGATGGCGAGGACTGTGATTCCGGTGACTAAAAGGGTGAAGATGAACATGAGGTGGGGTGTGAATTTGCCTTCTGATTTGGGGTCAAAAATGCCATACTTGAAGTTTAACAAGATTGGGATAGAGAGAGTTGAGGAGGGTAAGGAAGAGGAGGAGGAGGAGAAGAATAAGAAGAAGAAGAATAAGAAGAGTGATGAGGGTAATTTGGAGTTGCTGAAGGGAATGTGTTTTTGGATGAGGAGGGATTTGGAGGTTTTGGAGAGGCAGAATAAGGAGATGAAGGAGAGCTTGGAGCAGATGAAGTTTGGAGTTTCTGGTGGCGGCGGTGGAAAATATTTGCGGTTGGATTCGGCATCTAAAATGCCTTCAGGCGAGAGTTCTAGTGAGTTTGAGAGGTGGAGAAGGAGAAAGAATGTCAAAGAAGAGAATGAAAAACGAGAGCCGACGAAGAAGTCGGTGAATCAGGCGCCAGTGAGCAACAATCTTGAATCCAAATTGGAGAGAGCTATCAAGGCTGTTGCTGCTGCTTCCACTTAGTGAGGTTTGGACTTTGGAGCAGTCGCTTGCAATGCTGATTATTTTGTTGCTTTTTATTTAAATGTACAAAAAAAAAAAAAAAAGAACCTTTGGTGGAAGTAGAGAATCGGGTATTTGATTAGAATACTAGGATAAACTGAACTTTTTTTCTATGAAAAAGGGCAATCTTTGCAAATGTTGTAGCAATTGGTTTCCACGATTTCTCTTTTTCTGAATGCTACTATTATGTATGAACTTTTTGAGGATTATGGTTTCCTTGTTCTTTGAGTTTTGAGCCCTCTATTGGCAATCCTGAAATACTTGTATTGGAACAGGTACAATGTGCATTAAACAGGTGCGATGTGCATTTAGCCGTATGGAACATTTCTTGGTATAGCTTGAATCAGTATATGCTTTTGGACCTGGACCGACTTTATCTATCAAGGCAGACATTTTTTAAACATGGTTTAGCTTCATCGATCAGTAACAAATTAGTGTCTCGTATTAAAGAGTGCTTCAAGCTAGTTTGCTCAACTTTCTGGTTAATGAATAAGCTGTTTTATTTAGTTTGTACGGTAAACTAACATCTCTTGTTCCAGTTTGATAGAAAATGCAGATTCGCCAAAGAAAAAAAAAAGCTTTATTATGAATAAGAAAATTTTTAATCTAGAATTACCTATCAATGAGAATCCTTATAATATTAAAAGATGAAATAGATAAAGTAATGATGAAAATAAATGTTAGCGCAAAGTCAAACACTCGCAAGTAAAATATATTGGCCGATGGCGTCCTTTGTGGCATGGAAGGAATTTGGGTTAGATTTACACTTCCATTTTATGCAAACGCAAAAAATGTAGTAACAAAAGTTGCATATGTTGCAGGACTGAAATTTGTATACAAAGTTAAATAAAAACGCAAACACTGTGTTTAATGATCATGTTGTGCCATTTAGTTTCCTTGGAACACTGGTGGAGGTGGCGATGCGTATTGGAATCCGAAGATTGGTGGAAGAATCAGGTCGTCCACTGGAGGTGGCAGTGGCGAGAATGCAGGAGGAGGTGAGGAAGATGGTGAAGGTGGTGGTGGAGAATGGACTGGTGGAGGTGGGGAGCTAACTGGCGGTGGAGGTGAGTGGATGGGTGGTGGAGGTGAATGGACATGTGGCGGAGGAGAGCTAATTGGTGGTGGTGGAGGTGAAAAAACAGGCGGTGGAGGTGAGTGGACAGGTGGCGGAGGAGGTGAAAAAACAGGTGGTGAAGGTGAGTGGCCAGGTGGCAGAGGAGAGCTAATTGGTGGTGGTGGAGGTGAAAAAACAGGTGGTGGAGGTGAGTGGACAGGTGGCGGAGGAGAGCTAATTGGTGGTGGTGGAGGTGAAAAAATAGGTGGGGGAGGCGAGTAGACAGGTGGTGGAGGTGAGTAGATAGGTGGCGGAGGAGAGCTAGTTGGTGGTGGTGGAGGCAAAAATATAGGTGGTGGAGGCGAGGAGACAGTTGGGGGAGGAGAGTTAATCGGAGGTCGTGGAGGTGAGAAAACCGCTAGTGGAGTAGAGTTAATTGGTGTTGGTGGTGGAGATTGGACTGGTGGAGGTAGAGAGTTAACAGGTGGTGGTGGTGAGTAAACCGGAGGTGGTGGTGAGTAAACAGGAGAGGGTGGTGGAGGAGAGTGAACTAACTGTGGTGGGGGAGGTGGGGAGCGAATAGGGGTTGGAGGAGAGTGAACTTTTGGTGGTGGTGGTGGTCGTATGGGTCCTTCAACTGGAGATCCGTTATTGGGATCAAGGGGTGGTGCGAAGGAGTGGACTATCGGTGGTGGTGGTGGACAAGTTGGGCCGCCAACAGGAGATCCGTTGTTAGGATCAGGTGTAGGTGGTGGTGGGGAGTGCACTGGTAGTGGTGGTGAATGAATAATTGGTGGGGGTGAGCGCATTGGTCCGGGCACTGGAGATCCATCATGGGGATCTGGTGGTGAAACAGGTGTTTGGGGAGCACTAGGAACTGGTTTTGGATATGGTTTTGGCGGTTGTGGCTTTGGCTGAGGTTTTGGACGAGCTGATACTGGTTCTGGTGATGGCTTTGGCTTTGGCTTTGGAGGTGTTTGTTTTGGTGGGGACGGCTTTGGACTCTTGGGAGTTGGCACGGATGGTGGGTTTGGTTTCTTGATTGGTTTTGGGCTGGAAGGCGTCGCTGGCCATCCACACTTTGCCTTGCTACAATCAACTGGCTTGTTGACAGTAGCTCGGCACTGTTTTGCATTCTTCTGGTTTGGCCTATCCGGTAAGCAATTCCCTGCATCATCCAAGACAATGTTCTTATTCATTGATGGCACGCATTCCCAGGCCTCGCCGTTGAAGTAGTTGTAGGAGAATGTTAAGTTCATCAAGCTAGGCAATTCACAAATGTTCTCTTGGACAAAACCCAGTTAGTGTATTGTGTGCAAGAACCAATTGTTCCACCTTCTGAAGGGATTTGAAAGTTTTGGGCAAAATCCCACTAAATGAGTTGGAGCTAATATCCAAAACTGTTAAATTTCCTAGGTTGCCAATCTCCAATGGCAAACACCCAACAAGGTTATTGTTGGAAACGATAATCTCATTTAAAGTGTTCCCCATTTTGCCAACGCTATTGGGTAAGCAGCCTTGGAAATGGTTATTGGCAATGACCAAAACGGAGACAGGAGAGTTGCCAAGAGTTTCGGGAATGGTGGGTGTGAAACGGTTGTTGTTTATGAACAAGGCGTCCAATTCCTTGTTAAAGAGCTCCGAAGGTAGTTTGCCCTCGAAGTCATTGTACCCAAGATCAAGGTACTTGAGGTTAGGAATCAAAAGAACAACCTTTGGGAAAGGACCCACAAACCGATTGTTGCTGACGTCAAGCTCATAGAGAAGTGTAAGCCTGGAGAAACTCTCCGGCATGACCCCACAAAATCTGTTTGAGTTGATGTGAAACAGGGCAATTTCAGTCAGTAGGCCTAACTCCGCTGGAAGATACCGGCAATGTCACCGTGGTTTATGTCAATACCGGCAACAACTTCTTGTGTTAGGTCATCAAGGGCGGGAGCACAGAAAACTCCGTTGTAGGAACAAACATCTGTGCTAACCCAATTTCCTGTTGTGTCAAGCGGGTCAGGGTAGATAGCTTTCTTCCATGCTTGAAGCGCAATGAATGCGCGTTTAAGCCTGGAATTCGAAAATGTCAAGGTACCCAAATCAACTTTAAATTCGCAATCGTCCGGGAAATCTCCATGCTCATGAAGGGTCAACAGCTGGTGACGGACGATGAAGGACACCTCGGCATCGGTAAGAGCTGCGGAGAAGGAAGAAAAGAGAGAAAAATAAGAGATTAGGAAGAAAGAGGAAGCAGCCTGAGGCCTGCATTTTTGGAAGCCGCCACCTTGGATGGGCCCAAGGCTGCCTATAGGGGAGTCTAAAGAGGAGAAATTAAACGATGAGGGTCTTACATTGAGGGGAGAGAGTACAAAATGGGTTGGGAACTCTTTTAGAGGTTATGCAATATTTTCTGTGCTCTCCTAATCATTACTAGGAGTGTTTTTTTTTTTTTTTTTGGGTTCCTGCAGCCACAAAATTATTAGATACTTTTATTGTTTTGGAGGTTTTTGAAACGAAAGCTCTAAGTTTAGGGGGGATTTGGGAATGGAAATGCTTGGATTTTGGTGGGGTTTTCCTAAATTTGCATGTGACGGTTGGTAAATGACTGAGTAGCAATGACCAAGTCTTCTCTTGCTTGTTTTCATAAATTTGGTTCTATTTCTGCTATGTTATTTCCGTGTGTTGTAAATTGTAATGTGTTCTAAAGACCTTATTTACAAGATGCCCACCATTTGTTTCTCTCCCATCTATTTCTGATAGGCACTTCTCAAGCAAAATAAACGGTTTCATTCTTTTTTGGGTCTTTTCTAAAAGGAGAAAAATGTAGGATAATATTTTTTGGTACTCAACTTCCAAGATATTGTTGCTCTAAATGTTCTGTTTCTTGAGAAGTGACCGTTAAAATTCATGTGCATATATATATATATATAGAGGACAGCAAATCATTGGTTATTGAGGTAAGCGACAATTTCTAAGTTACTAAAGATGGTATAGTTTTACATTTCATTGGGTATTTTTTCCTTCCATAAATCCAGTTGCATCGCTACACTTCAGAGAGGGAGAGAGGGAGGGAGAGAGAAACTATGTGCTCGAAGGAGAGTTTTAAACAATGCAGTTAATATTATTATGCTACTAGCATTTTCGTAGTGTGTGTATGTAATATATATATATATTTTTTTTGTTCAAAACAGAGCTAACAGCCAACTAGAAATTTACGTCATCAGACACTAGCCTAACATCTTTCTGCATTTTCGTCTGTTTTATTTGACGAAACTAGGCAATGTTGCAGATAGTAATTAGACTTTTTAAAAGTCCGGCTGTGGAACATAAAAGATCTCTCAAAAGGGCAAGCCTTTCATTTTATTTTATTTTTTTTCAAATATCAAATATTTTTTATTTGTAAGTCTTTTTTCCCCTTAATGTATGAAACCATTTTCCCCGAAAATAAAATCATATGAATTTAAGTCTGGCAAATCTTATTAAAAAAACAAAAAAGAAACCTCCTCAAAGTTTATTTTCTATTTTTTTTAACTGTAAGGAGATGCAAATATTAAAGCTTGGATGTGAATTCACCGCTACGCTAACCAATAACTGCCTCAAATTTGACATATCAAATTAGAAAATCCGCCTTATGTCTCTAAACTTTGAGCTCTTGACACTTGGGTCACCAACTTTGTATTCTTCTTATCCTGAGTCCACAAACAAAAAAATGTTGCTCTGTAAATCCTTAGCGTTAACCCCCATTGAGTGGTGTGTGTGAGAAACTCCTAAAGTTATTTTGGCATTTAGGTCTCCCAATTTCATATTTTTTATTTTAATATTTTCTTTTTTTAACTTTGAAATGATAGGATATTTGGTGTTCATGTGATTTTTTTTTTTAATTTCAAATAGATTGATGTATTTTTCTTTGAAGATATGATTTCTAGATGTAAAGTGAGAAGGTTATGCATTTAATTTTTGAAATAAAATAAATAGTATTAGGTTCCAATACACCAAATGTATATAAAACAAATTAGATCAAATGTCTTTTTGGATGGGAAAGTTTCAGTAAAGATCGTAAAAAAATATTAACCGGGTGTTTGGCAAAGTGGTGGGAACTGCGGTGCCCACCACAAACTCAGTTATGAACAGTATAAAGCTCTCACATACTACAGAAAGTGGTGGGAACTGCGGTTCCCACCACAAACTCAGTTATGAACAGTATAAAGCTCTCATATGCTACAGTAACAATAAAAAAAAATTGCTACAATGTAAAGCTATCATATGCTACAGTAAAAGTGGTTCTCACCACTGGTTCCCACCACCTTCCAAACATTCTTTAAATGTGGATATTGTGGAAAACTTTATGCATACTAGATAGAAGTATCAATATTAAAAGTAAATCCTAGCACAAACATGATTAAGATTTTATTTTAATTTAAATAATATAGGTATGATGAGTCACAAATAAGGAAGTTTAAGACATGCTCCTTTTTTTTTTTTTGGTAAATAAAGATAAATGCATTTCCTGCAAAGTGTCAAGCATAATAGATGACAAAATATTGTTGATCGGATAAATTATAAAAACAAAAGCCCCGTTTATTTTTGTTTTTAGAATTTTTAGAAATATTTTCGCATATTTTTCGAGGTAAAAATTTTAAAACACTCTTAGCATAATTTTCAAAAAATTCTCATTTTTGAAAACAAAAACATTTTCACTTATTTTGAGACAATATATGTCCTTTTTATAAATTTTCTAGAACTTTTTGATAATGCCTCACCAATGTTATGAAAGTTTCCGAATTTTATTACAAAAATATTACTACTAGAACTTTTATTTTCTCACTGAAATTTATAATTTTACTATTTTAGTTTGAATTTGTTTGTCATATTACTACTTTAACTTTTATTTTTGTGAGCTTTGGTCGCTGACTATAAGTTGATGAATTTTTGTAATTTATCAGAGGTAATTGTGTATTTTAATAGAGGCAATCAATTTGTTCGTCCCCTAATATCTTGGAATTTTGATATAAATAGTTACATTAAATGTAAAAGGTTCTCATGACTACCGTTAGACCCTTGAAAACAAGTTTATTTTGCACTTAATATATCTATTTCTTTATATTTTTCTATTATTATATGATGAGGATGTAATCATTTATGATAATTGATAAATATTAGAATTCATGGAGTTTTCTGTTAAAAAAAAAATCTAGAATCAAAGCGTTATAATGTTCATAATCCAAGCTAGTAAGTATTAATGCATAACAAAAGCATCATAATGCAGCGTAAAACTAGCATGTTAATGCCAAATTTCAGCATTTAAGGGGAAAAATTAATTACAAATGGAATGTTATTCTTAGTGTTGAATTCAACATATCTTATAATTAGTGATGAGTTTGGCATCAAGTAGGGCATATGCTAATTTCATTAAATTATTACAATATTCATATTTTTAAATTATTATTTAAAATTAAAAGTTTGCTTTTGTAATTCTAAATGCTTAATAATTATAACAAAATTCACATAATATCATTTAAAAGAGTATTATGCATTACTAAACAAAAAAAAATAACACATTAATATATCATGTTCACATTTTTTATATCAAATATGATAATAGCTTTTGCATATACATTAGACATTAGTCTAAAAGCAATAATATTATGTAAACAATTCCATTAAAAATCTTTGTTCAAAACGTATAACTCCATCTACTAATATAGTATTAACATTAATATTTGTATTAAGATGGTCTAATAATATTATTATAAAAACAACAACAACTCCAAAAAAAAATCCACATGAAAGTAAATGTCATTCATTCAAAATGTACAAATTTGTCTATCTAATAACGTTGTCATAAAAACAACGACAATTCTAGAAAAACCACATGAAAATAAATGTCGCTCATTCAAATGAATGTTCATCTAAAACGTACAGATTCATCAACCTAATTGTTGGGAAAAACCGTTTCAGTGACGCAGCGGAATTTTAAAAGTTTTTTGTTTAATCACGAAAACTAACTCATGACACTATAAATAATAAATTAAATCTAATTTAATGTACCAGTTGGAGATTAAAAACTGCACTTTTAGCTGAACAATTCTTTAAGAACAAATATCTACCATCAGGCCTTCAATATTATTCGCTTCTTTCACATCGTTGTATGTGTGAGCACATCTCAGCAAATCTTTACTACAAACACATTCCTTCCAACTAAGAACACTAAAGGGGAGTGATTAAAGCTCTACTCTCTAATTTACACTATATCAGTCTAAGAATAAATAAAGGCTCTGTGTCTGTATTTATAGAGTTGGCTAGAGGAGGTAGAAGTGTATTAGGATTAAGAGAGCATTTTCTCACTCCTCCCTATACAGTTGGCACCACCTTTATTGAGTCGTATCCTAGTGTTTCACACCCAACATAGATAGAAGGGAATTCAAATTCAGCCAATCACATCGTAGGGTTTTATGATTATCTGCATCAACCAAGATAATTACTATTCAAATAATTCTATTTAAATTAAAATTCAATTATCCATGATAATTATCTGATTTAAAATAAATATGAATAATTATCCTCTATCCAAATTCAAAAACAATTAGGATTCAAATTAATTATTCAAATACAAATAATTAATTATCACAAAATCTCAATAATTAAATTTGAATAAATATTATTCTAAAATTAATTGATTAAATAATCAATTCCATAAATACCCTTGACAATAGGCGCCCATGGTCCTATTGGACTAGGCTAGGTATCACTCATAATCCAACTTGATTATTGGCCTTGCATATCAATCGGTCTAGTAACCTGTCTGGTGTATCCTCCTGTATTACTTATGGTAATCTATATTTACCCAATCTGTCATAAAGAAATTCGTGAGCTAGCATTGAGACCCGATGAACATATATTATCAAGCTCCAATTATAACAGATGATTTAATTACCGATTAATTATCTATTTAATTGTTAATTTTGATGTCTCTTAACTATAGATTCGAAGTTGCACTTTGGATAATATACAGTATTACGAGACTTCTAAGATGTAAGTTTTGTATGACATCTTATATTATGTGTATCCCTATAGCTTGTCTATAATTGAATAAAGGACTTAGTTCTATTTTACCTTTTGATTATTTTATCACAAAGTTCTATTATTGCACCATTAAAAAATTCATTCTTTTATAATACATACAAAAGAAATATCAATCGATTAGCATATGTATTCATATGACCGAGGCCTTGTTATATTTTCTAATACTCAAATAAAGCCTTTTGAAATGATAATAATGACTCTTTTTTAGGGACCTATAGATTCTATGTCTATGGATTATTTTCTTATCGAATATGGGTTGTATCTCTAACAAACTGACAATAGAGCCTTTGTTCATTGGAACTCCTACTTTGGCATATCAAAAGATAGAAGCTATAAACATGGAGTCATGACTCTACTTTAGGATTAAGATGACATATAATTGATTATAAAAAAGAATTGATTTTAAGTTAAATGGAATTATTATTAAATCAATTCAACTTTAGGTCTAGTTTAGTGTATGACCACCATTAAGTCTACCACATCAATGTGTCTACCATAAAGTCAATCCGCTCTGACGGCCAAGATAAACTGCATTTTCAATTAGACGTAAACTCCCATTACAATCTTATCACGTATAAAGTGCCTAGCTTTATATGTAAACTATAGACTATATAATTTTGACTATTAATCTCCAAATTGAATCTTTTTGCGTATAAACTCCATATATGTCCAAGTTCAAGGTTTGGTTCTAATAGTCATGGATCACATGTTTGCTTTATGAAAGTAATAAGAGGACCATTATTAATACATAAAACATTTGCATTACACTAGATGCCCAGAGGGAACAGTACGTATGAGTAACGAGTATAAGACCCACAAGTCCATAGGCCCAAAAAGGGGCCCAATAGAGGGTTGAGGCATTACACCTTAGGGCACCAATCCTAATACTAACGACGTTGTCATAAAAATGGCAATCACTATAGGAAAACCACATCAAAATGAATGTTCATTTAAAACGTACAAATTTGTATATCTAATACAAGTAAATTGCATTGTTGCATCTAAACTATTCGCTTTTTGCATAATATACCTTGAACTTTCAATCTTAACAAAATATATTATGAACTTTGAAATCATTGGTAATTGAGGTCCAATAACTCCTTTTAATTTCATGTAATACTCTTTTTTACATGTTGAGCTTCAATTTTTCTTCCAAAAATGACGAGCTCTACCTTTAAAAAAACTCACGTGCGAATCGCGCAACCAAAATCGTCTATGCTTTTTAACACTTGTTAACAATTAGATCTCAATTGTCAATGATTTTAAAATTCTAGACGTATTTTGCCAAGATTGAAAATGTGGAATATATTATGCAAAAAGCGAATAGCTTAGGGTGTAACAGTACAATTTATTCACCTAATAATGTTATCATAAAAATGATAACAACTCCAAAATACCACATGCAAAAAATGTCGTTGGGTTCAAAATGTAGAAATTTGTCTACCTGATTACTTGTTCTTTCCAATAGGAGAAAAGACAAGAATGGAGAGCACATGATATGGGAGCAATAGAGAGAACATAGCCAAAACCATGGTGACTAATCAAATCTCTCAAGCCATCCAATCCACCTTCAATCTGCTCCATCTCATGCAAAAATCCTTTCCTTCCTAGCTCTAAAAATTTGATTTATAAGTTACGGATAACAATTCTTTAGCAACTGTACTCAAATCATTTTGCTTTTATGTGGTAGAGAATTCAGTTTTTCTAATAAAGGTTAGGGGCAGAGCGCAAAAAATTAGTAAGGAGTAGCAAAGGTGTGACTGAACTAAAAAGGTGAGGGGAAGGGAGGCAGTGAAATACAATTTACAAGATTTCATATACAAAATTACAAGGAAAAAAAGTTCAAGGAAGCAGCTGCCCACCCACGTCCTTATATGGCTCTGCCCCCAGCTAGGGTTCAATTGAATTTGCCATGTATTGATGATTACGGAGAACTTTTTTGATGGGAAAATTTTTTGACTTTTGAGTGTAAATTCAAAGATAAAAATATGCAATTTGTACAAGGAAAAAAAAACAATGATGTGACCATGATAAACAAAGAAAGTAGTCATGGGTTGTCAATGCTTGTTTGAAAAAAGTTGTTAGAGTCTTTGGGAACATAATTAGAATTAAAATATTGTAGCATACGTGAGCTTTACACTATAACAAAATTTTACTTTATACTGTAACATATGAGAACTTTACTTTATTATAGTTAGAGCTAATATGTTCCATTTTGATTGCCAAACAATGCTTGTAAGTTTCACAGTTCTTTGTATAATAATTCCCTAGTTAAATATTTTATGCGTGGTTTTTCTTTCACCATTTAATATTTTGCTAGATGCTTAAGTTTTATCAAATTTATTTATGTGAGCCCGTGAGTATAAAATTACACGTTATTAAAATCGTTTTATATATGAAGATATGAGATGAAATGGATGTTGCATAATGAACCCAAAATGCATTTTTGCATAATTAACCCTTTTAATCTAAATCTAATAGTTCCTACGATTTCCTTAAATATATTTAGGATTATTTTTATAAATGCCCTGATTTATGCACCCTAGTTCACTTTGTCTCCTGATTTTTTTTAAAACCGGTCAAAACAACCCAAACTATAGAAAACAGGTCGTTTTGCCCCTTCCATCCAATTCCGTCTATATCCCTAACTGAATTGCTAATGTAGCGTATCGTTATACATTAAAAAATATACCAAAATTTTTTCAATTATATGGTTAATTATTATTAAAAATTTAATAAAAAACATTTTTTATTTTTGTTCTGCTTTTTTATTTCTCCCTCCCTCCCTATTGGTCTTCTCTACTCTCCTTTCTCTTTCCTCCCTTTTTCTCTCTACTCTAAACAACCTAACAAATCATTGAAAAAAAAAGCCTGACAGAAGCAAAGAAAATCTTTGGCAAAGTAGGTTATTAGTTAGTTATTTTCTCTTGCCCTCTATCTCTCTCTTTTTCTCTTTCACTTGATATGGCAACGGGACATAGGGGTCAACAACCAGTGGGTTGGGTTAGGGGGTTAGGCAACATCATGGATAAGGTGAGAGGAGGTGTGTCGAGGGCGAGGTTGTGTGATAGGGAAGGTGGGTTGTGTTAGAAAAATCAGTTCTGTGACATGGGGGAATTTTAAAAATTTTATTTAATCACTAGGAAATTAACTCATGATACTATAAATAATAAATTAAATCTAATTTAACATACTAGTTGGAGACCAAACACAGCACTTCTAGCTGAATAATTCTTTAAGAACAAATCTTTATCGCCAGATCTTCAAGAACAATTCTTCCGATCCATCATATCTAACATAGTATTTACCACCATAATCAGATTTGATAGTCTTAATTTTCTTACTAAGTTGAAGTTCAACTTCTACTTTGAAAGACTTGAAAACGTCAAAGAATTAATACTTCTCATGTATTAAATATAAGTAACCGTATCTTGAGTAATCGTCTATGAACATAATGAAATATTGTTAATCATTTTAAGAAGCCATGGGAAATAGACCACATATATCAGTATGTATAAGTTTTAAGACATCTTTGTAGCTGTTGGCACCTAATTTTCTTATGTTTGTCCGTTTCCTCTTAATGCACTCAACAGATACTTGAAAGTCTATCAAATCTAGGGGCAAGAATTCCGAACACAAGTCTTTGAATTTTCTATTTAGATATATGACCTAAACATTTGTGTCTTAAAGTGGAAGAATCCTCATTTAGTTTATGCTTTGTACCGCGTGTACCAGTATGAAGAACTTCATCATAGGAATTAGCATTGTCAAGCATATAAAGATTATCAATTAAAGAACTGGTACCATTAAGATTTGAATTTGAAAAAGACTAACTTTATTATTTCCAAAAGAACAAGAATAATGATATTTGTCCAAACTAGAAATAGAATTAAAATCCGTCTAAAAAACAATGCAACAAAAGTCTCATTCAAATCTAAATAAAATCTTATCTTTAACAATAATCTAAAGTTTCCTATAGCTTCAACTGAAACTTTATTGCCATCGCTCACAAAGATGAATCTTTCAAAATCATTTGGAGGTTGACTCTACATGCAACCCTATATGGACATATTTATGTAAGTAGTAGCACTAGAATCTACCAAGCAAGTATCTTTAAGTACAAAAGCTGAATTAACTTCAAAGCAAACTAAAGCAATAAACTTACCTTTCTTTGCATGCCAAGAAGTGTATTTGGAGCACTCTTTCTTAATGTGTCCCTCCTTCTTACAAAAGTAGCAGGTCAATTCCTCATCATTTTTTCTTTTGTTTTTTCTGTTGAGGTGTTCCTTTTGCAGCATCCTTGGCTCTCTTCTTTTTTTTGTTTTGAGAGTTTGATGCTAAGTGAGCACTTTTAGTTTTATCTCGCATAAGCTTTTCTTCTTTTTACACACAGTGAGATAGGAGCTCATTAAGAGTCCATTTATCCTTTTAGGTGTTATAGCTCACCTTGAATTGTGCATATTGTGCAAGAAGATAAATTAAAGCCAAGTGCATGAGCAAGTCCTTAGACAGCTCTAATTTTAGTGACTTTAGTTTTGAAGTGAGATTAGAGAACTCCTTTATGTTCCTTTTCCTTTATACTTCATGGAAACGAGTTTAGCCAAAAAGTTACTTGTTTTCAACTTTTCATTCTTAGCAAAATATTGTTCAATTTTCTCAAGGAACTTCTCATTATTAATGCTCTCAGTAATAGAGCCGTGAAACGCCTCCATAATGTAGCGTTTCATAATCATTAGACATATGAGATTCAAGCGATCCCACTTCTCAATTTTAACCTCATCTCAGTTTTCCATATTGGAAGTGGATCACTCCGCCTTGATCGCAATGTCTAAGTCCATATATCAAAGAACAATTTCCACGTACTCTTTTTAGACCTTATAGTTTGTCCCATTCAAAATTGGGATATTATTGACTTAAGCAGAAACATTTGTAGCAATAGCAATTGAAACTGAAGAGAGAACATAATAAAACCACATACTCACAATCAAAAACATGTCATAGAAAAGCTAGAAAATGACATAATCAAGAAAATATTATTGAGGACCTATCACAAGATACCTAGCACAACATTAATGTCAAGTATTTGGATAGAGACATCAACTGTAAGTGGTACTCTCAATGCAGTAATCAAATATTGACAATAAATCATGTCAAACAATAGCCTTTCTTTAGAACAACTATTGTTCACATGGAACTCTTTATAATTGTCACATATTTTTTATAATCCTTTGGGCTGGTCACAATTTGCATAAACAACAAACATATAAACCTTAGTATTTCTAATTAAATTCATCTACACAATAGAGGTTACTTTAACAACATGTTATTTCAATCAATTTAATAAAAAATATAAGATATCAAGTGTGCAAATTATAACCTTTAATTGTAATTAAAACACTTTTTTCTTGAAATTTCCTTAAAAATTGACATAAACAAATTTTTTAACTTGTTAGAGATGTTGTTGTTGTTGTTACTATTATTATTACTATTTTTTTTCTCCAGAGCCTTATGAACATGCACATTTTTACAATTTTTATCCTTAAGCTTTTAATTTTTATAATTTACCCCCTTAAATTTAAATATTTATAGCAAATTACCCATCATTGATAGTTGCATTAATTTTTAATTGAAATTCCAATTTGATTTTTACATTTATTGTTGTTTGAGGACATGAATGGTCAAAATTATGTATTTTAACTCAAATTTTTTGTGGTTAAAAATTTTAATTAAATTTTATCAAAATAGAAAGTTTTAAATTAACTTTATTTTTAGGGTGTTTGGGAGAACAATTCTAAATCTACATTTTGAACCGTACACTGTAGCGTATATTTACTTTATATTATACCATGTAAGAACTTTAGACTGTTTATACTTTAGAGTTTAAACCACTCATGACTCACCCAACCATTTTATTTAAACATAAATTTTGGTTCAACATTTGTAAAAAAAATTTCATGCTCTCAACAACGACTATTTAGAAAGTTACTAGTCAATGACAGTAAAACAAATTAATATCGCTATTAATAGGGGTTATTTGCAATAAGTTTATAAGTTTAAGGGGTAAATTGTTAAAATTAAAAGTTTGGGGATATATTACAAATCTGTACCAGTTTAGGGGACGCCGGAGCAAGAATAGTGGCTGATTAATTCTTTATTTTGTTCTGAGCTCTTTTTCTGCGCTCGAGAGGCAGTTTCTATCATTGACAGCAGTACAACCCTCTAAGAAGTTTTGGGCTCGAATTTGCTCGCTTATTAATTCTTTATTTTTTTGTTCAAAATTCGACATATCAATTTTTCGGGCATAATTTTCTGAAAGTTGACGATAGAAATTCATGTCTGTCAATCCGCTGAACTGTAAATACAGTGTGTATTACCATGAATCCCAACAGGTTTTGATCGCTTTCTCTCCTCCATTATCCCATTCAATTCTGTTCTTTCATAGACAAAGGTTTGATTTTTCGTTTTTTTTAATGTAATTTTTTTGGGGTTTTTAATGATGTTTTTAACTTGGGCATGTGATGAATCTGGTTTTATTAATGGGTAATTTGCGTCTGAATTTACCGTTGATGCTGTTTTGGTTTTTTGTTTCACATGATTTTTGAACCTAATTTATGTAATTTTTCTGAAAACCAAATTTGAATATGAACATGGATTGATTGAATTGAATTCTAATGTTTTTGTAAAGACCGGCGAGCACGGGTGGCGGCAGCAGCAGCAGAGAGAACACGGCCAAAACCATGGTGGCCGATCAGATTTCCCAAGCCATTCAATCCACCTCCAATCTCCTCCATCTTATGCAACAATCCTCTCCTTCGCAGGTTCTCTCTCTCTCTCTCTCTCTCTTTGTGTGTGTGTGTATTTGTGTATATATATGTATATATATAAATGTTTAATATATTAGAATTTGATTTGTAAGTTAGGGATAACAATTCTCTAGGAACTGTACTCAAATGGGTTTTTTCTTTTTTGTGTGATAGAGAAGCTGTTGTTTCACTTGGGCATAGATTGAATTTTTCATATGTTGATGATTGCGGGCAGTTGTTTTTGTGGAAAACAATTTAAGATAGAAATGTGCAATTTGTACAAAGAAAAAAAAAAGACAAAAAGTGATAAACAAAGAATGTAATCATGGGTTTTTTGATGTTATGTATGAAAAAGGTTTCCAGTTTTCACAGTTCTGTTGTTGTGTAACTAATTTCCTAATTCTGATTGTTTTTTATGTGTGTTTTTTCTTTCCCATTTCATCTTTTGCTAGATGCTTAAGTTTTATCAAATTCATCTATGTGAGGCCTTGAGTATAAAATTACACTTTTATGATGTTGTTTGATACCTGAAATATTATATTTTCTCTCTTCTCGTCTTGTTATGTGTGATTATGTGGATGTTGCATGATGAAGCCAACAATTGTCATAATGCATTTTTGCATAATTAACTCCTTAAATTTGTTATCTTTTATGCAGGCCCAATTGATGAAGCTCCCAAAGAACCTCTTGGCAAAAACACCTACAATTAAGAATACTGGGCAGGTATGTAATTCGCACTCACAAATATTTGGAGCTCTTGACATTTTCAAGCCAAATTTTATGTCTTGACATTTTATGAACTCTTGACATTTTCAAGCCAAATTGTATTTGGAACTCGTGACATTTTTTGTCTCTAATTCCACTTTTTCCTCTCTGTTTATGAAGTTGTTAGAGCAGATGCCTTGCGTGATTTCATCCTTGGATGCACACATGGAAAGTGGACTACAAAGGTTGTCATTTTCTTTTACTCTCTATCTAAGCCTGCGGTACATGCGTTAATGAGTTGTTGATGCCATCCAGTTTCATGAAACAGGATTGTAACATGTTATGAAATGCTTAGAGCGTATCCAGTGCGATGCCAAATTTGTGTGTCAATGTCAAATTTTAGCATTTGAATAGGAAAACCACATTCTTCTTTTGGTTCCAAATTTGACATCTGATATGCTTTGTGCCAAATTTAATATGTGCTATACTTGGTACCAAATTGGGCATAAGTATAGAATTTGTCAAATTTTGACATTTGATTGCTCTCAGATGAAGTATTTAGCTTTCCATTTAATCATTATAATATTGTCATTCTTAAATTGTTTTAAAAACATTTATTTTACAAGTTTCAAATCTTAATAATTATGACAAAAGTTAAACATAGCATTTGAAATAGCATTATGTATTGGAGCATAAAATATAATAACATGTCAAATATGTTATTTTCACACCTTTGAATGCCAAATATAGCATTGGCATTGCATTGGAGACTGTCTTATATTTTCTTTGATTAGATGGAGGCTCTCTTATATTGATGAGTTTGAGCATCTTCTCGAGGATTATCTCTATCACATGTTTGTCGTTATCGTTGCTATGGATTTCTTTCCTTCTGGTTCTGTTGTCTTACTTGATCTACACACACATTTGCAGTGTTCCTCATCTGCAAACTGTGATCCAATTACTCGCCAACATGGAAAGCAGCCAGCTTAGTTCCCTTGCTCAATCTCATCACCCTGCAGAGGTTATATTCAGTTTCTGTCTGTAAAACTTTTGTTTTGAAAGTCATCCTTTCCATTTTGTTGAAGAGTGACATCAAATTGAGGGATTTTCCTCGTTTTGATGTGACGGCACACTTGTCTATGTTTAATTGGTTAAATAAGAATCCTCACAAGTAGTTGCCACATCATTTGGTATCTAAAATATGTTAAACAATTTAGTGACTTTTAGCACTGTTTTATATATTTGTCTCTCTTATATATCTTATTTTTGACACCATATTGTTCGTCCTATCAGGAAAATGTGCAGACAAAGGAACCTTCTGAACCGGGATAAGACATTCACTTTCTGAAGATCTGAGTTTGATGTTCAGATTAAGTTATCTCTATGTGTATAGATTGTCAAGTGTAGCCCAAAATGGTATTCCACCTTGCCTTTTTTGAAGAGCTAAAGATTTGAAGAGAAAGTTTTGCTTCAAAATTCAATTTTTTGTGGGGGAAAATGTAGTAGAAAAAGATTTAAATTATGGTTCAAACTCACTAACCAAACTGACAAATATCAGTCGATTGCCTAGTAATGGTACATTTGACCAGACCACACCATTTAAGTATGTGGTATGGGAGACTGATGTCAGTAGCCATGATTTGTCGTCTGCTACTAATAGATTTCCTTCCTTGTTACTTTTTCATGTAATGGCGGCCATGTTCGGTGAAAAGGTTGCCTCAACGACTGTTGTGGGTTGTTTACCATCGTCGCAGCTTTGAACCCCCCCAAGAGTATCAGCAAGTTAAATTTGCTGTGGGCCAGCCTTCTGGGGTATTACTCTCTAGAAGCCGTTTCGCACTCACCCATCACTTTGTGGTGTGGTGGGTGGCATTAAGGGCTAACCCTAAAAGGAGTGTTCCTTATCGGATATACACTATTCTAGGCGACGGTGTCGTCATTTTAGATACTTATGTGGCAAGGGAGTATTGCCTAATCCTTCAAGGATTGAATGTAAAGCTTCTTGAGAAAAAAAAAAATCTTTACTCTCTGCTCGAGAGGGATTGGAAATCGCCAAGAAGTTCATGTGTTGGGGGGGCGAGGGTAGATTTATCAACTATCTCTATCCTGTCTTTATCAACCGTGGGTATCTATAAGAGACTATGGGCTGTTCAGTTGAAGTAGAAGCCATTTTTGGCTGTACTCTTCCGTTTATCAAGAGCTGGTTATAGAGTTCTTAGTGTATTAGCCTCAAACAAACTGCAATCTAGAGTTTGTGAGGGGCGGCCAGAAGTCCTTTTAATGGAAATTGCGGGCCAAATGTTCGGAAATCCAATGCATTTGGTGTTTTGTACGTATTTTTTTCTGGGCATTTGAAGCTCAAATTTAGATCATAGGAAGAAGAATGTGTGAAATGCAAAATATTGACCAAACATGTATTGTGACGTAGGAGTGACGAAACCATTTCTCACAAAGTTGCATTGATGGAAGAAACGCAATCAAATCCTTTAAACATCATCCAGGACCAAATTTGGGAATCCATTCTCAGGTTCTACTTTTTTGGGCCCTAACTTGGAGAAGTCTCTTATGAATCTGTGGGGCCTAATTATAGTTGCACCCCAATAATTTATTAATGCACCTCAAAATAAACCAAAAGGACAAAAAAGGGCAATTTTGTGTAACTCCTTGGCACCATTTTATACACCCCTCTTGTTTTTCTTCATTAAAACTTGAGCAAGAAGCATAAAAAATGAAAGAAAATCAACGTTTTTGCTCAATTTTTTATGTTCTTTTTAGGGTTTTTTTTTTTCTATGCTTTTAATTTTTTTTATTTAGTTCATATTGTTCATCTGTGGGCACAACCTGAAAAATAAAAGCAAAATGATGATATCGCCCAATTCCATTTTGTCCATGCCCCTTTTGGAAGTTTGCAATGTAATTTTCCTTCAAGTTGTTCTTTTTAGATGCTTTGCCGCAAATTGTGCCAAGGCCAAAAGCTATTACTGTATCGGTACTTACCATTGCCAAAGTTGATAAGATCACTACGCATGTGGCAGTGTAACATATTTATGATAGTCAATACCAAAAGTGAAATAAAATAACAAAGTGAAGTAGAATTTGAAATAATATTATGGACTAAAGAACAAACTAGAGTAATGTATAATGTTGACATTTGTCCTACATACATATCAGCTTCGAAGAACACTTCCATATTTTGGAACTAGAAATTATACACCAAGCTCTGAAAGAGATGCTATTTTCTTCAAATTTTTACTTTTGGCTATGCATAAAGGGCATGAATTTAGTAAGAGAAATGGCCAAATACAGAGATTTCATGGATTGCATTGGTCACTTTGAATGCAAGGCAGAATCTTTAGTTACGACTATGTGTCCGCTTCAATAGAAAAAGATCGGATCATCTTTATCTACTGAATCGGATGAACCAAATCAGCCTTATCTTTTCTTCTTTTCCCTTTTTTTTTTTTTTTTTTTTGAGGAAAAGCCTCACCGCTTTTCGGCTCGGGGGGATTTTTGGGAGAAAAAAATTTGATGAATGATCCCTTTTTTTTTTTGCATCAAAAAATTAGCTTTTTGGACATCAAAACAATTTCAGTTTTTTTTTTTTTTTGCCACCATATTTAGGTTCCTCTCTACAATACAGTCCTTTCCTCTTTTCTGTGAAAAAACTTGGGACAGTTTCAGTGCTCAAAAAAAGCTCCTTTTTTAATTCAAAAAAAAAAAAGAAGCATTTCTTTAATTTGAATTTTTTTTTTGGCCTTTTTTTTCTAATTAACCCTTTCGGCTTAGTGTATTTTGAAAAACGTGACATCTTTAAGCCGTTGAATAGATGGTTCCGATAGTTTTTAACAGGTGATATGCACATGATCTCACTCTTAGGAGTATTATTTACTACCATTTTCACAAAAATCGCCTTTTTTAAGAGTGACGGTGTGAATGTAGACGCTTTGACGTCCACATTCATCCTTCTTTTTGACAGACATAGTTAACGTAATGTGTTTGAGGAAAGGGTTAAGGGCAAATGACGATGACGGTGGCATTTGCACATGATCCCTCCTGAGGCCATTGTAGTCATTTTACCAAAATATAATGCTTTCAAGAGTGCATTTATTGTCAACACTTATTTTACCTTTGAAAGCTTTTTTTCTTGAATAACGCCGGATTTTATTTGTTACACCCTTTTTAAAATACTAAAAAAGTCCATACATCTAAATAGTATTTTTTTTTTAACTCCAATTTACCAGGCAGATTACACTTTATTTTTCCAAACATGTTGTTTTTACGTAAAAAAGGGTAAAAAGCCACACTTTCATTGGATATTACATTCTACCAAATTGTTGAAAAACATAGGTCATAACGTAATTAATCTCAAAAGGAAAAAAAAAAAAAAAAAAAAAGCTTTGACGACTGCTTCGTTACATCCAAAAAAAAAAAAACCTATTGATTCCTTTTTATATGTCGATTTTTTTTAAAAGGATTTC
This sequence comes from Artocarpus hirsutus, assembly GCA_946598075.1. Lineage (NCBI taxonomy): Eukaryota > Viridiplantae > Streptophyta > Magnoliopsida > Rosales > Moraceae > Artocarpus > Artocarpus hirsutus. The sequence continues at coordinate 22,698 of CAMOHE010029377.1, read as the reverse complement.
TTTTTATTTTATATGGAAAATAAATATACCAATGAGCTTTTCTTTTCTTCGGACCAACCCTCGATTCCACATAGTATGTATACTAACACGATTCGTTAATCTTTTTGGTAAATCAATGGGCTCATCACCAACAAAATTTATATATTTATTGTAAACAATAAAAATTAAATAAAAAACAAGAGTTTTAAAAAAGAAAAAAAAACCATGTACTTTATTTTTTGGGCGGAGGCTTAACGTTAAAATCTATTTTTATTCTTTTAAAACAATAAGGCACAGGGGATTTTTAACTTTTTTTTTTTTTTTTTGAGATTTGATGAGTAGTAGGGATTTTTTTAAATATTTTTATCTTTAAAAGTAATTTTATGAATTATAGTAACAATTTATTAAAAACGTTTTTTTTTATTATTTTTTTAGGAGCAATCGTAAGCGAATGGATGCTTTGGCGTCCAAGTTCATCCATTTTTGACAGATTGAGTCAACGTTACGTCTTTGGGAAGGGGAATAAGGCCGCGATGACGGCGACACCGGAATAGGCACGTAAAAGAAATGAGGAATCTAGACATAACTGTTCAAATCTAGGAGATAGACTTTCCCCACTGTTTGATAGTAGTAGTTATACCTGATGGGTGTTTAACCAGCTGATAGAAACCAGTGATAAGAACCATTTTTATTATAATATGTGAGAGTTTTATACTGTAGTAATTTTTTTATTTATTATTGTAGCATGTGAGAGCTTTTTACTGTTTATAACCGAGTTTGTGGTAGAAACTGAGTGGTTCCCACCACTCCTAAACACCTCCTCAGTTTTCACAACAAACTCAATTATAAATAGTACAAAGCTCTCACATGCTACAGTAACAATAAAAAAAATTACTACAATATAAAGCTCTCACATGCTACAATAAAAATAATTTTAACTACTGATTTTCACCCCAATCAAACATTTTTTTTTATAATAATCGCATAGAAATTCAAGCGATCAACGTAGGAATCTTACATGAATTCCACATGTTCAATTGGCAAGGGATAAGCATTAAACGTGGCATTAAATTCTTAGTAGCCTGTTAACTATTTTATCTGAGAATTAGTCTCTATAATTAATTTTATTTCATAAATCTTTGATCTCAAAAATCATTTCATGGATAGTCTATTTGTCAAATTTTGGATGAAAAAATTTACTGTGCCTCATAAATGACCCCTTAACTATCTTTTCTCTCTATAAATAGTCTATATGTTAAAACTTATACTATATCTGGTTCCCAAACTAAAAAACATATGCTAAAATTAGTTATATTGTTAAATAAATATATAGAATAAATAAAATATGCAAAATTGTACCATGTGTAGCTACTAAACAAAAAAAAAAAAAATGAGTGATTCTACTTAAAAATATTGTTTTCTTATTTCTTATTATAATGCATAAAACAATGTTAGAAAATAATCATGATATACGTTTTGGTATATTAGGAAGTTTTGTTCCTTAATTTGGTGTTAAAAAATTTCAACACTAGTGGTTAACATATACACACGTGTTGTCTTAGTTGAATTTTGAATGTGTTAGGCGTCAAAGTTTTGTTTTGTTTAATTTTCTTAAATCAGTTTATTGGTAATTTTGACTCTTCATAAGAATTTGATATTTTAATAAGAACATTAAAAAAATGATAGATTAATAGGAATATAAATTAATTAAAATAGGTATAGTACAAAAGATATTTATAACTTTACAAAGCTATTATGTGAGATATAGAAATAATTTAGAGATATTTATTATGGTAGGTAAAACATGCTCATTTCAAAATATTATCAAAGTTATATATTTGAATAATTAGATAAAAAAATATAAAATACAGCAAAGAAATTAATTTTGGTATTTTTTTAAGTTTAGGGATTACAAATGTGTTACAATTTCGCATATTAAATGTTTTTTATATGCTTATTTAATAATATAACTAATTTAAGCATTTTTTTTTAGTTTAAGGACTAAATATAGTACATGTTTTAGCATTGAGACATTATAGAGATGGAAGATAGTTTAGGGACCATTTATGAGAAAAATTAGCTTTTTTAATCTAAAATTTAACAGATGGACTATTCATAAGAAACTTTTTAAGTTTATGGACTAATTATAAGACAAAATTGAGCACATAGACTAATTTTAAAGAGAGAAAAAAATTGAAGGACTATTCATGAATTTATCCCCTAAATGCAAACCCATCTAAATTTACATTCTATAGTAGTTACATTTTCTTTTTTATTTACGTTTCTCTATTAATTAACATTTATATACATGTTCAATTATTAAACAAAAGCACTAAACCCCATGTAATTAATATTGTATCGTTTAGCATATTCCTTTTTTAACAACTTTATAATAGTCAACATTTTGTTTTAGGGCGTGTTCACTAAGCAATGATTTAATGTGGAGAAATTGAATAAAGTTTTTAATTTTGAGCTTGTTTGAAATTCTTTTATAAAGACAAGTTTTTGCATTCTTAAGGTTTCTACAGTGAGTTGGCTTATTTAGTAATGTTTTTAAAATAGGTGAAAATAATTTTGTTTTGAAAAATAAAAAATTTTTGAGAAATTATGTTGAAAGTATCTTTAAAATTTTTGCCTCAAAAAATATGTAAAAAATTCCCAAAAACTCCCAAAACAATTACCAAAAAAACCTTTTGCTCAGTAGATTTTAAACTATTGCTTGTAGAATTTGAAAAGTAGGTCACGGTTGCTTTCATAAAACTGCTTTTACTGTTGTTGTTCAAATTCACTAAAATATCTTTAATAATAAACTACAATTCTCAATTTATCTATTTTTTTAATAATTTTTAGAAGGGATTATTTTTGAAGTGGGATACATACTGAGTATTTTTTTTAAGTATTTTTGTCCTTAAAAGTAATTTTATTAATTATATGGGGTGTTTGGTAGCCGATTTGAAAATGTTTATTTTACAGTATTTATGGTTAAAACTTTGTGGTTAACCACAGTCCCAAACGCTTTTACAACAATAAGAAATTTTATTAAAAAAAATGTAAAAAGTAGAATGGGTGTCAATAAATACATCTCTTTTTAAGAGTAACATAGTCTGCATATAGATGCTTTGATGTCCATGTTCATCCTTTTTGACACAGAGTCAAGGTAATGTCTTTGGGGGAGGGGAATAATGGCGCAAAAACGGCCACAATGGAATAGGCGTTTAAAATAAATTAGGAATCTTGACATAATTATGTTTTCAGAATTTTTAGAAATATTTTCATATCTTTTTCAAGGCAAAAATTTTAAAAACACTTTCAGCATAATTTTTTTTAAAAAAATTATTTTTTAAAACAAAAATATTTTTATCTGTTTTGAAAACAATACTAAACGGCCTAACAACTCAAATCTAAATTTCTTAAAAAAAAAAAAAAAAAGAAGAGAAAAAGAAAGAGCTTCAATCTTAATCGGATGGGAATGCATGAGTATGATATCTATCACGTTCTCTTTTTAGTCATGAGTGGTACTCAACAAACTCGATTCAATGTTTTACCCTTCGTGATCCGATTCTTAAATTGTGTTTTTTTTTTTAATTATTTATACATATATATTTTTATAATTTTGGCTTAGAAACCGATTTTTTAGAGAGATAATTACACAAATTCCACATGTTCAATTAGTAAGGGATAAGCACTAAAGGTAAACCCATCTAATTACATTCTATATTAGTTGCATTTTCTCTTTAATCAACGTTTTTGTATTATACATGTTCAATTAGTAAGGGATAAGCACTAAACGTAAAGCCATCTAATTACATTCTATAATAGTTGCATTTTCTCTTTAATGAACGTTTTTGTATTATACATGTTCAATTAGCAAAGACAAGCACTAAACCCCATCTAACGTTCTATTCTAGTTACTTTTTTTAAACACCTGTCTTTTCAAGTTGATATTTAACTTAGTTAAACATCATTTCTTATTCTTAATTCTACCTTGTTAATAAGAAAATAAAGTAAATATTTTTTCTTATAAACATACTTTAAAATTGTTGTAACTTATGTTGCCATGTAAACTGAATCATAGGTACATTTACTGTCTTTTCAAAATGTTTCATAAAATATATCTTATAATATATTTCCTTAAACATTCATTTTCTTAAAAATTTTAAAAACAACTTTTTAAACAACAAAAACTTTTTCTTAAAACAACGAAAAACTTCTGTAGTGGTATTCACAGCCCAACCATCTTATCTGACTCACCACAACACCCCAGTTCGCCAACCAATCATACTAGTCCCTCGTAAGACTACCTATATTGTAAAGGAACTTATATTGAGCTTTCACTCAGTAAGTTCAAACAGATCTCACATAACATAAAAACATTTATCATAAAAATTTTCTCTTTAAATCCTTCCCATAAAACATTTTTCATAAAATGTTTCTCATAAAATCATTTGTTAAAGGGAATACAAACAATATCTCAATGCTTGATTTCATTTATGCTCATTTATGAACATCTTATCATCATTTTTATCTTATCTTGAACTTGTGAGCTTAAATGTTCATACCAACATCATCTATCATGAGATCATAATTTTCACACAGCATGATACTTCCTTTATGGAAGATTTAAGACCATCGAACAACGAGGTTGTACTTTAATATAACTTGACAATCTCACATTAAGAAGGTTAGTACAATACTTACTTATCTTAACTTGAGAGTTTAGAGTATCAATTTTGTAATTTTAGTGATCATATGGAATGACGAAACTTTATATTTGGAACAATAAACATAACAAATGCAAACATATTGTAAATCAAGACTTGGTCTTTAAAATATTATGCATAACGAATGCAAATATATATCAAACATATATATAGCATTTGAATATCATTTTTCTTCATGTTATAGGTGAGGTTTGAAACTTATCTGAGTAATGCTCTAACTTTTCTAGTTTATTCTTTTCTTTCTATTAGTCAGCTTTATGTCCTTTTAAACAACACCTAAATATTAGCTAACCGTTTTTTATTACCGACCTACTCGATAATAACACAACTTAAATGTTACATGTTCATTCTTAATCCTTTTGTCTTGTTACCATTGATTTATTTTTCCATTACTTAACTTTAATATTCCTTAGTCAAATTTGGCATCTTACTTAACGGTTTCATTACCTAACATGATATGGAACATTTTTCATTTAAGGGTGTTTAGCTAAATCAAAGCGCTTAGGCTCCATTTAATCGTTATATAAAAAATGACGATTTTTCTCTCAATAGGTTTTTCGTAAGTCACGTAACTTTATTAAACTTCTCATTTTAGTTTGCCATGTCAACACTAACGGGTTATGAAAAGATTCTTATTAAGGATCATTTTCTTAAATTAGACATTTTGGGGTTCGTTTGAGTCGTTTTTACAAAAAATGACTGCTTTTCCCTTGACGAGTCTTAAAAAACATTCAGAACCTGTTTAATCAAAACTCACATTCCTTTGCTACTCGTAATGTTGTGAAAACACATTGGTTTTCTTTTCGCAAAAACTCTATTTTAGCAAAATTTTACGGCTTTTACCCGTAATATAAAAGTCTTGGCGATTTTTCCCCTAGAACCAAAAACAACTACCTTATATCGTTTCGCTTGGTTTTTCACAAGAATTAAAACTTACTATAGTTCTTGGGTCAAAATTCTTTTATTTCAAAACGTTTTTTTCCCCATTCAACTGTTTTGGAAAAATTGTGATTTAAATCTTGTAAAACTAATCACAAGTTTGTGATTTAAATTTTTGTGTATAATTTTTACAAACCACTCACTAGTTTTAACAGTTTCGGAGAGTTCTATAATTTTCATATTTTAACTTTTTTCCAAAATCATTCTTTTGGATAGTGTTTTTGGTCAACCAGTACCACATTTTTTAGCTTGTTTTGATTGAAATTTGAGGGAGATTTCTCCACAAAAGTTGTCCGTATCAATGTTTTCAATAAATCTTATGTTAAACTTAAAAACTAGTTCGCCTCTAAGGCTCTTATACACTTAAATCTTTCAAAAGTGCCCTTAAACGAACTTTTTACATCATAATTTTCTTAACTTGTTTCTCTAGGGTTTAATCTCATTTTAACCCTTTCGAAACACATTATCAAATATTTAATACTCAAAATAATCATGTCATAATATTTTTTTACATGCTATAGCTAAAATCATTTAATCAAATACTTTTAATCCTTAAAAATGCCTAAAATTTGTGTTATGACAAAGTTTTGTCATACTTCCTTGTTTTTGCTCAAAACCCTAGTTTATCAACTATTCAATCTCACCATCAACATGATATATAAACTAAATATGTCATAGTGTTTTTCTTACATGCCATAATCCATAATATACATCAAACACTTAGTATGCATAATAAAATCATAAATTTTAACTTAGTTTCAAGGTCTAGAATTTTATCTAAGCAATCCCAAGATGTTAGTTTTCTTTTTTAGCACTTGAAAGCTTTTCAAGACATCAAGTCCATATCATTCCATAAAAATCTCATCCAAACTTGAACATAAACCCTAGAACACAATAGGTTAAGTTAGTGTTTTACCTTGAAACTTCCTTATACTTCTTCCACACCCAAATATGATTTATAGGCTTAAAATCATCAAAATTTTGAGAGATATCCTTGCCATAGGGGCATTTTGTTCATGGGAAATATGGGCACTTTTGTGTTTTCTAGAGCAAAATATGATGACAAAGTTAACTCTTTTTTTCTAAGTCCTTAAACAACTTAAAACATATCATGGGGTCTAAAATGAAATAAAAATTGCTCCAAATACATAGCCCAAAACTGGATCTAAGTGGGGGAGATATGGCCATTTTTTCACCTTTGAGTGTCACCAAATGTGTCCCATATCATCTATTAAAAGTCTAAATTTACACTTCACTATGTTTTCCTTATATTACTGGTATATTTTTCTATACTGCCAGTATACTTTCCCATACTATTTTCATGGTTCCCTAAGCTTCTACATCATCCATATTTATCCATATCCTCCATATAATATAATCTCATACTCCTTAACTTTATGCAGCATAATTTCCATACCACTTAACTTTATGCATCATACTTTTTATACATTATAATTTTTGTACTGCTTAATTTCTAAATTGTATAATTTTCATATTTCATACAGTATTTTTTTACTGTATTTCAATTTTAAAATTTGTTACAACACATTTTGCAATAATTAAGCTTTTTAGTTTATTTTCTCTTACTCATCAATAAATTCTTATCTTCAGATCATTCTTACTTTGCTTAAGATTATGGCATAATATATAAGCTTGTAAATTTCATATTTACTCTTATTAAATTTATCATAAAAATTGGATTTTAACAATAATCTTTGTGATACTAAAATTGCTCTTTAAGCTCTTAACAAATATTGAGCATAAAATTTAGCTTACAAAATTTGTACAAAAATTACTTAACATAGCCCTTTAATTATTGCATATGTAATTTTGGTGAAAAACCCATGTCGATCAGCCTTCCATTCATCTGACTAGAGATGTGGATGATAAGGCCACCTTCATAATCTTCTCCTTTTTGTCTCTATGTTTATGTTGTAGTAAGGTAGGACAGTTTGCTTAAGTTGCTCAACCACCCCTTAGCCCGGTGCATATGACGTACTATGAAACCTCCACTATGTCGAGGGTGTTAGACTAGGTGCCTTAAATGTTAAAGGATGTAATAGTTTTTAGAAACATTTAATCAATAAAGAGTTTATTATTTATTTTTATATATTAAATGTTGTTCTTTTTATGTTCATATATGTTGAATGTATGACAAGCAAACAAAAGACTGAGACTATTAGTCTAAACTTTTAAGATTGTGCATATAATGGACAAATTATACGGAAGACATAAATCGTAATGATGATAGTCTAAATGATAAGATCCGTGATTGAAGAAATAAATTTGGGCACTTTATTCATGTTAAGATTGCTATATTGTCTAATCCATAACAGGAGATAGCTTGTATTGGCCATCGGAGTTAAACTCTATGAGTAGAAACATTGGTATATTGTCATTGGTGACAAAATATTAAAACGAGACTAAAGTTAAATTGTTTTGATTAATAACTTCATTCGTATAAATCAATTTACTTTAAATAATCATATGTGTTACATCTTAATCTTGAAATTAATCAATGAGTTCTATTCTTGACTTATATCTTTTGATGTACCAAAGGGTGATATCCTAAATTATATGAAGGTACACATATCAGTATGTTGAAGGCATGACTTTTCATGACATAGACTTGTTATTCATAGATATAGAATCTATAACTCTTTTGTAAAGTTAACAATATTCTCTTATAGGCATTATCCTATAATTAAAAACTAGAATGCTTAACCATTTGGATACATATGTGTACCAAATGGTATACTATTTGTATTAGTTATGAATAGTAAATATTCTAATTGTGAGATAATGAAATAAGATAAAAATAATTGGGAAGGTAAAACCTAATTTATCCTTAAGCCGATTATGAATATCCTATGAAGATGTTACACATTATGATATGTCATAGGTGATAAACTTATCGAAGTTTCATAATTTTATATATACTTCAAGAGTGCAGCTCAAAGCTTTTAGTGAAATAGCTTTAGAGTTGATAATTAGAAAATAAATGTGTCAGGAATATGTTGTTTTATAATTATAAGAGCTTAATCTATATATGTCTATCAGGTCCCCCTGCTAGCTCATAATATTTATTGTAATGATACAACGTATTTTTTCTATAAATTTGTAACTTGTGTTATTTATTAAATTGCCTAAATTGGATTGATTGGATTTAATAATTCATGTTGGTTTATTGGTTGAATTAATTCAAAATAAACAAGTTGGATTATTTAAGATAGATTTTATTTGATATGGAATTATCCATTTAGAATTGTTTATATCAGATAACTTTTTTATTGAGTTATTTGAATTAAAATTGAAGTTCTATAATAGATACCCGGTCAAATAAAGTAAGATTTATACATTGGATTTGATTCGGTAAATCAAAATAATACTCTGGAGTTGGAAAAACGCGTGGGAGTATCTGCCACTTCAGTTCGGTCGACCGAATGTAGTATTGGCCGGTCGATCGGACCTTGCCACGTTAGCAATATGAGGCTAAAGCGTTTTTTACTCGAAGTTGATCCAAACTCAGATTTTTGAGGTCAAATCTAATAAGGACTAGCCTGAATCTGTCCTTTATATGAAGGGAACATTTTCTATTATTTTTTAGATCACTTGAGAAACTTAGAGAAAAGTATTTTGCTGGTAAGACTCTGAAACTCCTATAAAACTATTGTTTAATCCTAATTTTTGCTCTTGGTTTTCTTAAGTGGTTAAAAGGAGAGGTCACCTAACGAAAGACAAAACGATGTGCAACCTTTTGTACTCCCGATCGTGGAAAGAGAATAGTAAGAAAGTCCAATTTGTTGAGGATTTTTCGGTAACTTTCTCTTGTAGTAGTTCCTGATGTTTTTTGGTCTACTAAGAGATATAAAAAATATTTTATTAATTTATATACATAGTATGTCTAACTTATTTAAAAAATATAAATATTTTAACTAAAAATTTTTAAAACTCGTTGCATACTTGTTTTCCAACAGGGGACCAAGCAAAGCATAGCTAGCAACATAGGAGCCAACTCAACATCAACGGCTTCGTGTTGCACTAGGGTGATCAAATACGTGGTTCTGTATGTTTTGCCACTTCTCCATTCATTTTTAATACTTATCGTGAAATGCCATGAGCAACAGGATGTTGAGATCTGGGATTCAAATGTAGAATCAACTTGCAACAACTTAATTAACAATTTTATAAGAGTCAACGTTTTTATTTTAGCGTGTGTTGTTTAATTAATAATTTAAAGTGAAGAAAGAGAATAAAGTTTCTAATTTTGAGCTTGCTTGATATTGTTTTTGGAGACAAGTTTTTACATTCTTAAAGTTTCTACTGCAAGTTTGAGTGTTTAATATATTATGTTTTTGTCCATTAAGTTTTAAAAATTTTTGCTCGTAGAATTTAAGAAGTAAGTCACGATTGCTTTCAACAACTGCTTTTGCTATCGTTGCTTAAATTCCTTAAAATATCCTTAATAATTATCAACCTGTCCACTTTCCTTAAATCTATAACAAATGAAAACAATACATTTAAATATGTTTGCTTAAAGATTATAAATTTTATTGCAAATTATTTAATAATTACACAATACCAAATTTATAAAAGATATTCAAATTTCAAAATTATTTAATTTTATGCAAACATATAAATTTATCATTTTGTATAAAAGTAATTTATTTTTTAGATATATTTGAGATGATAAAATTATCTTTTATTAATTTGTTGCTCTAAAAAATATATTCATGTTTAAGTTTTAAATCAAAATTAAGTGTCAATATGTGTACTAAAATATTTTATTAAATAAAAACAAAGTACGTATATTTTATCATTATACATATCAATAATAACTTTGTCCTAAATTTACTAAAAACATAAATTTTGTTTTGGTATTCACAACAATTCTTTAAAAAAAAAACTTCAAATACCTATAAACTTTTGTTACAATTACTCTTAACTAACCACAAAACTAACAAGAAGACCTTGGCAACATTAGTTAGATCAACCAATTCAGTTAAAAAAAAAAGTCAATTCGAACAATTTAGTCTTAATTATTATTTATAATTCAATTCCATTTGCGACAATTTAAACTACACTTTTTTGTTGTTTTTCCTCTTTTGATTAAAGCTTAAAAAAAGTCATAATGTTTTTGTTTTAACTTCGATTAAGATGATTTTTTTTTATACAAGATCAAAATAAAAAGACATGAATAAATATCCATCTATATTGACCATGAAAATTTGTAATACACTTTGAGTGTTTTTGGATTTGTTAAAAAGTCCTATCGGTTCAAATGAACATTTTCAATATCTATTCAATTACCAATTCAACTTATTTAAATGCAAACTTATCATTTCAAAAACCAATCCAAACATCAGTTTAAATTAAAAGTCTCAACTTAGACTACTAAATCCAATCCGAATTAAATTCAGTCGAAACTTTTTTTAATCCGAACTGATTATCCAGATGCTCTCAAAGTATTTTCAATGTAATAACAATGACAAATTAACACTTTCTAAAAATTAAATCTCTTATGAACAACAATAAATGGGGAACTTAATTCTCACCTTAGACCATTTTTTTTAATTTTATGGGAACCTAATTCCCCGCTAAACATTATTCAAAAATTAAGTTCTTTTTCCTTAAAAAAAAAAAAGAAAAGTAACTACATTATTTACTAAGCATGTTAATTATTTTCTCGACACAAGAATATTTTGGTAACGCATTCATTACCATTCTAACCCTTTATGTTTAGTAATGTAGAGGCTAAAATTGAATTGCATCCAAAAAGTCATCTTCAATTAAATTTGTAATGTCCATATCACGTGATCTAAAAAAGATCTTCAAAGTAAAACGTTAATACTTCGAAATATAAGTCAATAATTGAAGGAAAAAAATACATTTGTAATGTCCATATCACGTGATTTAAAAAAGATCTTCAATATAAAACGTTAGTACTTCGAAATATAAGTCAATAATTGAAGAAAAAAATACATATCAAGGAGAAAAATTGTTAGAAAAATATCACAGAAAATCACAGTATGTAAGGACCTGCATTATTGTACTTACAATGGTAAATGCGGACTCAATTTCCTGATTGTAGTGCTTATTGTAGACATTAGATTTACAATTAACTTAAAATAGAACAAAACAAGATTAACAAGTAAATTGCAAATTATTGGGCTCTTAAATCACCGTTATTAGGTCCTAACAAACTCCACAAATAGGGTTAGATCACCGTTAATACCAAAATCAAATTAAAAAAGCAGATAAGAAAATAAGTGCTGTAAAATTAAAGATACCACACTAAGGTTTTGAGTGGTTCACTCTTTAAATAGAGCTATGTCCACTTTTTCTCCACTATCTGATAAACGTGGTACAAGTACAAGAATTTGGACTGGATAATGAAATAACTTCTTAAAAGTATTTTGTTTTATGGTTATTTTTGCAAAGTTTATGAAATGCAAATGGAAGAAATCGGATCCCCCTATTGATGCATTTATCCTCTGTTTATTGAGGCCTTCGTTGGGATCGTGGACTTTAACTAGTGGAGAAGTCGGCTTCAATAGTGCTTGCAGTAGTATGACACGCATCAACTCCTCACTAGGTACAAGTTTTGGGCCATGTTCCTACATTCAACTAACCAGTTAGTGGATTTACCCTCGTAATTGTCAGGCTTGGATCAAGTATGTCGATCTGATCAAGCAAAGAGTTGGCGTTCTCAGCAACTGACGACAAAAAGTCCTTATGTGGAGCAAATCAAGCAAAACAATATCGAACCAAATGAGGTCCTTTAAGCGATTTCTCTGACTAGTTTGACTAAACTCTTCTCAATAGGCTCCATCAAGCACTCCCAACAGGCATGCTCCGTTCGAAGAGAAAAGTAGGCTTTTCTTATTGGGCGTTCACTTCCTGACTTAGGCTTGACTAAATCGAGATATTTATGTAATGTGCCATATACTTTACAATTGGATTGATTTATACCACTCACTTGAAAACTATATGAAAATATGCCATAATGATACAATCGAACTTTTATGTTTTAACCAAAATACCTATTATCTAGACCTAGGTTTTTTTTTTCTCCTCTCTTTCTTTTTCTCTCTTCCCACTCTCAGTCATCTTCCATCTCTCTTTTTCTTCCCCCACCATTTTCCTAGCCATCTCTTAGCTCTTTCTTCCTTCATCCACTCCCTCGTTCACTTCCCTCGACTGCCTACATGCCTTACCAATGGTGACAACAATGACCCTCATGAAGCCTTTACCGATGTCATGGTGGCTTTTATGCGACTTGGCGATAAGCTCTTCTAAGATTTGATTCGATCCGCCATAATTTGACACTAACGAAGAAGATCCATCGTGGAATTGAGCTCCCTCGCATCGGAGACATGTTGTCAGAGATCTCACCTCCATGCGATGAACGTCACATGTTTTGCTCTTGTGTAGATGGCTGGCGAAGGTTACCATTAAAACTCATCTGTGAGCGGACAAGTCTGTACTCTCACCGCAGAGGCCACATGGAGGTGTTGGAGAGATCTCCGTTTATTTTTTATATAAATTTTGGATTTTATTTGATTGAAAATTTCAACTATTATTCCTATTTGTACTCTATTTTTATGTTTATTTTTAATAAATTCTAAGTAATTTTTATGAATTTTTTGCTTTTTTTTTTCTTTTTCATGCATTGTGTTGTTGCCTTCGTTGGAAAATGGCGGTTTTCGGTGGATCTCAACGGTCATGCCGTCGGTTATGGTGGTTACCAGCCGGTGATTGTAGAAACCAACAGTGACTATAGTAGTTGTCGGATACCGGCACCCAATCGGTATCTATAGTGGATATCTTGAGGTTATATTTGGTATTTCAAAATATGACATGGCATTTTTTGTAATTGTCATTTTTGTGGCATAAATCAATCTAAGACTTGATATTGTGGCATTCTTGTAAAGAGCTTGACCAAATCATACGTCAACATTTATCAAGGATAGATTCGTATGAAATAGAAATCATTTGAATTGTTGATAATTAGTAAGTTCTTTACTAGTTTTGGAGCTTAATTCCATTTATCATAAAATTTGTTTGCAATTCCAGACAGTGAATTTCACTACTAAAAATGACTCAATACAAGGCAACCCAATTCACATATTTTGGATTTTTTTTGAGGTACCACGTATTTTGGATTAGGATTCTTTCATATTACCAAACCGTACACAAACATTCCAAACATAGAAATCAAAATAACTAAGATTCCAAACTAGTGGAGACAGAAGCCAAGATAGATAAAAAAGAGACCACAATTTCTTCCCTCCAATAAATTCCCCCTTTCCTTTTCTCTAATCTCCATTACTTTATTCTTGCAAAAAAAATCCCCATCCTTTAAATTTAAATTTAATTCTTAAAAAAAAAACATGAGGAGAAGAAAAGGAAGGATTAGGGTGTGCCACGTGTAAAATAGGGAGTAAAAGGATTCTAGGAATTTCCAAACTCTATCGATGGCCTCGAATTCGCGTTCCACGCCTCTCTCACAAAGATTCGGGTGGGTCCCACATGTCTTTCATAAACACAAAATTAGCCGAACCCACTGGACAATTAAACGACGCCGCATTCCCTTTTATTTCATATTTATGAATTTTTTATATTATATAAATCGGAATCTTTATTATTAATTTTTGAGAAGATATAAATAAGAATTAAATGGATCTAAAAAGTAGAGATATATTTCCCGATTCCGAATGTAGTGGAAAAACTGAAAGGCTCCCCCGCCATTGATAAAAAGAGAGCTGCTTCTCTTTTCCGTTTGCTCTCTCTCTACCTCCCTTTCTCTCTCTAAAACTTCGGCTCAAAACCGTAACCTTTCCATTTCCTCTCTCGCATGGCTGCGTCGTCGCTGGTTATGCCCTCTCCTCCGACGTCGTCATCCGCGGCGTCGATGGCGGCGGTTTCATCGGCGCCGTCGTCTTCGTCGTCGTCGTCGCTTCCTTCTCCGTCTCGCTTCTCGCTCTGCCGCAGAACTCTCCTCCACACCGACTCTTGTTCCAGGACTCACGCGAAAAATGGCGTCGTAAGCTTTTTGCTTCCTCGTTCTTCTCTTTCCTTTTCTGTTTTTCTTTTTTTATTTTTGGATTAAGCTCCGAAAACGAGATAAAAATCGTTAATTTAGGGATTTTTTTTTTACATTTTGATTTTTTTTATTTCGCTAAAAGCGAAAACGACATTTAATGAAATATAACAAACAATTTTCCTACGAATTTCGATTCCAGTTTTATGTTGTTGTTGTTTTTTTTTTTTTTGGGTTGTATTGATATTGTATTGTTTTTGTGAAATCATGTTAGAGGTGTGATATGTCAGAATCAACGAAATTCGTGCATGGGAAGCCGACTATTCCTGTTCTTAACGAAGGGACACTGCCTAAATTCTTGGAATCGGCTCGGGTGGAAAAAGCAGCTAAGAGAAACACCAACAACAACAACACCAAGATTAAATTATTTTCAGGCACGGCTAATACTGCTCTCACTCAGGTAAACTAAAGGATTCAATCTTTTGTTGTGACGATTATTATGTGAAGAACTGTATCAGTTAGATTACTGAAAATGTTAACTAATGAATACTCATCAGGCTTTTTATGAGGTTTTGTTATGCTGAGTTTTGAAAATGAATTTGTTTCATTTAGATGCCATTTTTTTCATAGGTTCCAAACCTTTTTTTTCTAGTGTTTTCTCTTACGAAAATTTGAATTCCTGTTCGAGCTTCCTGTTTTTAATCTGCTGGGCAAGATTGTGATGAGTGTCAAACTGGTGCTCTGAATAAGGTTTCTTTGTTATGAGTTTTCTATGGTAAAAATTCAATTGAAAATTTTGTAACTGGGAACCACTTGGGCTTTAGTAATTTAACATTGGAAGTGCATGCTTCTTTTCAAGTTCTGAGCAACTGGTTAAATTCCTTTGATTTTGATAAGAATGCGATAATTAGTTTAGGCCTTTTTTTTTGGACAATTGCGTATCCCAAGTTGCGAGCTTGTATTATTCATTTTCAGACTTAAATATATATTCTCTTTTGAAGGTGACTCAAATATATATTCTGAGGAACAGATTAATCTCTTCAGACTCTCAAATCTACGTGCTGGTGTATGCTAACATTCAGCTATTTTCCCCTAGGAAATTGCTTGGTACATGGGCTTGGAACTTGGGAAGATCAATATAAAGCGATTTGCCGATGGTGAGATTTATGTTCAGTTGCAAGAGAGTGTGAGAGGATGTGATGTCTTCCTAATGCAGCCAACCTGTCCTCCTGTGAATGAGAATCTTATGGAACTAGAAATAATGATTGATGCTTGTCGGAGGGCGTCAGCAAAAAATATTACTGCTGTTATTCCATATTTTGGATATGCCCGAGCTGATAGAAAGGTAAATTTTACCCGCCTTCTGCTCTTGTGAATGTGCTCAGGATAAATACTGCTCTGTGAAATAGAGATATCAAACCAAACTAAGGAGCCTATTAAATGGACTAGTTTCAATCATTTGATTTTGTTGACACTGCAAAAAGAGAAATCATGAATTTCCTCACCACTCGAAAGTCATCTTTGTCCTGGTGGTATATTGCATTGTTACTTTTAGCCTTTAACTTCGGGTAATTGGAATGCTGATGCATCAGAGTTCCATAAGTTTCATGAGAATAGATTCCCATGCTGATGCATCAGAGTTCCGTAAGTTTCATGAGAATAGATTCCCATTTTAGCCTAGAATTTTTTGCTCTTGCAAGTTCAATTCACTTCATGTTAAATGCTTGAAATGTTTTTTTTTTTGACAGATATTATTTTCCTTTATTCATAGAAGTTATTCATGAATGGTTTCACAGAATGTTTGTCTTGTATTTGCATTTTTGAGCATTCAAAGTATGTTTTGAAACTATGAATTCTCTGCACAATTTGTCTTATTTTTTTCCTTTTTCAGACCCAAGGGCGTGAATCAATTGCAGCCAAATTGGTTTCGAACCTTATTACAGAAGCAGGTGCAAACCGTGTTCTTGCTTGTGACATTCACTCTGGCCAGTCATTAGGTTATTTTGATATTCCTGTGGATCATGTGTATTGTGAGGTAAACATGTTTGTGGTTTTTTGTTTTTATCATTGGTGTCATTCATGTCCACTGATGTTTACTTTGTTTGTCCATTCTAGCAAGTGATCCTCGATTATCTTGCTAGCAAGAAAATATGCCATGAAGATTTGGTAGTTGTCTCCCCCGATGTTGGTGGAGTCGCAAGAGCACGCGCTTTTGCTAAAAAATTATCTGATGCACCTCTAGCCATAGTAGACAAAAGGCGTCATGGACACAACATTGCGGAGGTATTTTTTGAGCCTACGCTTGATTATAACTTGTCTTTTCTCTCAACAACTTGCTGATTATCTGTCATGTTGTACCAAGAAATACTTTGTTTTTGGGTTACCGTGAAATACTTATTACTTGGAGAAAGAGGTGATCTTCCAAGCCTATTTACACTGGGTAACACATTTTCTTGCATGATAAAACAGTTGCCAGAACTTAGCAAGTCCTACAAAGAAGTTGTTGGAAGAAAATTTTCAAGTTTTGACAAAAAAAATCCTTTAGTTTCTGGTAGCCTTTAGAAGTCACAATTTTTTGGCCTTTTACTTCACCTTTGTAGGTGATGAACCTGATTGGCGATGTGAACGACAAAGTTGCAGTTATGGTGGATGACATGATTGATACAGCTGGTTAGTGAAGCGTTTCTCAACTTTTGTCATATGTTTTTATACACAATACGTATTGGAAATATACCTTCTACATTGGGAAAATTGAAATAAAATAACAAAAAGTAAGCAAAACTGAACTTCTGCTTAGTAGCAAAACTGAACTTCTGCTTAGTCTAATGTTGTTTAATAGCTCAAGGTTATTGGTCAGTGGAACGTAAGCATTAGCATATATATGCTATGCTGTTAAGATCTATTATCTGCTAAAAATATATTGCTCCCTCTTCTTTGGACTACTCCTTGGTTTATCCGAAAATTAGGTTTTGTGGGTTGGTGGTGTGTTCTTGCTGATTTAACTCCAATTGTGGAAAAATATTTCATTAGGAGATATATTGTGGGGTTTTGCATTTTCATGCTTACATTGAAAATATACTTGGTATAATTAATTTCTTGAATGTTATTATTTTGTCGTTGCTTGATCTGGATTGTAGGGACAATTACAAAAGGTGCAGAACTTCTGCACCAAGAAGGGGCAAGGGAAGTTTATGCGTGCTGCACCCATCCTGTATTCAGGTATCCGCTGTGTTTGTAGCATATTCTACAGATTCTTTTTTTTTTCCCCAGAATGTTGCCTCAGCAATAAGCCACGTTTATGTGGGCCATTTCTCTAGATACAGTGTTGGTTTTGTATAGATCTTATTGTTTTCTTGGCGAGTAACTTTTCAACATTTGCTTGATTTGAGAATCTTTAGAAGTCACCCCAAGATTAGAAACATTGGTGATTTTTTGAGAACCTTAAACTTTACTTCATTGTGATGGAAGGTATCTTCCTAAAAATATGGGAACTCATCTTGATATATGACGATCTGAGTTTATTATTTTCTTAATGGCGGTTCTCTTTGTGGCAGCCCTCCGGCAATTGAGAGGCTTTCAAGTGGCGTGTTTCAGGAGGTGATTGTAACCAACACCATTCCTGTTATGGAGAAGAACTACTTCCCTCAATTGACTGTTCTTACAGTAGCTAACTTGTTGGGTGAAACGATTTGGCGTGTTCATGACGATAGTTCCGTGAGTAGCATTTTTCAGTGAGCTAAGTAAGAGGATGGACAATGTCATCCTTTTTTAGTTTATCTCACAGTTTCTTTAGCCTCATTCTCTTGCTAAGTTCGCATTTTTCATCATTATTGTATTTTTTTTCCCTTTTAATCGGAATATGTCAACAAATTTTGCTTCCATCCTCTCGGTTTTATAGGGAAAAAAAAAAAATTGCTTCGGTCAGCTTCATCTGTACAAAAGAATAGTAGCTCTAAAATTTAGTGAATTGATTTGCTTTATTATACATCTCAATTGAATCGCTCTGTTTAATGAAGTTGATATAACAAGAATCTACTTGTAAGATTCATGAAACTTCTATCTTCTCTTGTCATTGGCAAAGTTTCAGCTCGTAAATTGTTGGTGCACAAGACTAAAACTGTTGTAAACTCCGAAATCTGATCAGACGTAATAAGGGCTTCTTATGTATGAAAATGAATGGTAGAAACAGGGTATTTGGCATCAACTGAAACCCTCTACTAATTGACGAGATACTTTTCTCTGCAAAGAAAATATGATGTCAATTATAATAGCATAGTTAATGGATTAATGAGGAATTCAGTAATCTTTCATTATGCAGCGTACGTGTTATCCATTGTTGATAAATATGGAACTACAGTAGAGGTGGCAATAAACGTGTTTGCGTTGTGTTCGTGTCGGCATGTTTACAACACGACACGTTTAGCCCAAACACAAACATGATATGATTAATAAACGTGTTAAAAATACAAACACGAACACAGCATGCCAATGATACGCGTAACACGGCATGACACGATTAACACGATTATTAAATGTGTCGTGATGGGTTCACACGATAACAACATACATATGACATGGTTATGACCCAGTTAACTAAAAAAATTAAAAAATTAAAAAAAGCCAATAAGAAAAATTAACAAAAACACAATATCTAATTAATGCTAACCTTTTACAAATATTTCAAATATTTTTATTTTTAAGTTTAAATGTATTATGAATGGCGCGGGATAGGTCGTGCCGTGTCGACACGTTTACGGCTCGTTTAATTAAAAGTATTAAGGTGTGTTAGCATGAATCTGACCCGTTTATTTTTATGCTATTTGTATCAACCTATTTATGGTCCAATTAATAAATGTGCAGTCTAAACATGTTTATCTCATGTCGTTTTTATATCATGTCATCATGTCGTGTTTAAAATTACTAACTCTAAACTATAGCTCCTATATAAAGAGTTAATGATATTCTATTAATGCCTTATTAGGGGCTTGGATGAACATTATTACTAAATGTTAGTAAATATATTTACTAAAGCGATTCCGTTAGTACTACTTGAAAGCATGGCATAATTCTTGTTTTTTTAGTCGTCTGACGTGCATGTTCAGAAATATGTACCGCCAGTGTGAGGTCTGATTATAGGACCAATTTGCTAAAATAATTTTCCACTTATAAAAATTTCATAAACAAGGCTCTCATGGTAAAATAACAAGTTCTAATACTAAAGTAATCGAGAAGATATTTTGGAACGTAGTCTTGAGTTGATCGTGGGTATCTTATGGAAATATCACAATTATAATTTCGGTAACACATAAAATAGAGCATCGCATTCTTTATAACAACTTTTTTGGGGTGAGTTAGAGGAATCCACGTTTAGAGAGTTGGTCATTATTCATACTAATTTTATGGAAGGATTCAAGCTTAATTCACGCATAAATGTGGTATAGATGAATAACTAGTACTTTAAAATTGACATTGGGCCTGATTTACTATGTGAAGTCTGACGGGTGAATTGAAGGAACCAATTTTAGAGAACTGAAAGTAAAAAGATACCACTTTTATAGAATATTTAGTAATTTTCACATTAAATTATAACATGAATAAACACAACTTTTTAAAGTGTAACATGGCATGTAATTTTCTTGCATTACTATCCCTAGACAGTTAAACATAAGAATTACATCAGTTACAATGCAGGCTCAAGGAAGACGACCATGACTACTACCATTTCTTTTTCTTCTTTATTATTTAGAGAAAATTACACTAAATGATAAAAATTATTATGTGCACTTGAAATTTAACAAAATTTCAGAATACTATAAAGGGCATATCTATGGTAAATGGGGCCTTTTCCCCTCACTAGTGGATTAAAATTTGAAATTCTTTGAAATCCTTAGATGTTAAGCAGATGGTTAAAAAAAAAAAAAAAAGACGATGGCCTACCAAGCAAAAATAAGACCTCCCACACCTTATTTTTTTGAAAAAAAAAATGCCAGAAAATAATAAAACCCACTCCGAAGGTTTTCAAATCTCACCAGCAGCCTTGTGGGGTCGCTACCACTCCGGTGCCACCTTGGTCGAGATTCTGCCACCTTCTTGTCATGGCCTAGATTTCGGGGGCGTTCTCAGATCTTATGCTTTTTCAACACTAGCAACGTAAAGCATTGCGGCCTTCCCAGATCTTGCCGATGACCACAGTGGGGTCACGACCCTCCGCCACCCTCTCGTCGTGACCAATACTCCCCTATCATCTGTCGTGTTCGAGATTCCACCATGATTCTGTCACCCTCTAAACCTTCACGACACTCCGTTCAACTATTTGTCGCAACCTCGCCACCCTTAATGACCCTCAATTTAACGATCCGTCGCAGCCTGGCCATGATGCCCAATTTGTGAATGTTGGGTTGGTTCGTCAACAAGTGCGAGGCTGTGGGGCGATGCGGCGGGTTGCAAAGGCCGACAACATTAAGTATGGGAGGCTCATGGGTGGTGAGGGCAAAAGTGGAGCTGAGATGCCGACGACGTGGGTGGTCGTCCATGGAGCTCTAGTGGGGGATATGGTTTGTTGTTTTTTTTTCTCTTTTTTTCTTTGTTTTTTTAAAGGATAAGAGAGAGGACTTTTTTTCGTTGTTGTTTATCTTATTGTTTCAAATGTGAAATCAATTTGTTAAAATCGTTTCATTAAATTCTAATAGAACTTTAGGATTCTACCCGCGATGAGGGGAAATTACGCCCTTACCATTGACATGCCTTATTAAAAAATAAACAAAAATTATATAATACTTATCATGATAACAACGTTACATTTTGTACCATGTAATTTCAAAGTAGTTATTTTTATGATCATAGTTTTTGCAAATAAAATCATGAAAGTTTTGCTTTATTCAACAAAAAAGTCATTTTCTTTATTATTATTATTATTATTATTATTATGAATTCTTTGCATCAATGCCCCACGAACTTACACACATTTTCATTTTTTCTCTTAATGTTTTAATTTTTACAATTTCCTTTTTGAATTTATATAGTTGTAGCAAATCACCCCTTATTGATAGTGATATTAATTTTTTGATTGAAATTGGTGTTAAGAGTGAGCTCAGCGCCACCATCAAGGAGGCAAACTCCAGGTGGTCGATCACCCAGTTCGACAAAGGTACATAGAGCTTATAACTGACCCCAATTACGCTGTATGTCTTGTCTGAGGTGATTCTCAGGGCCCCTTGGGCCGTGCGTCTTCAGGCCACTTCCTCGGACTCAACACTAGCTCGGGTCGGACTATTCTTCTATCAAAGTAGACTGCTACTCGCTATCACTGGCTAACAAATAGCAAATAACTCACCATCGGATGTGAGTTCATCTATCGACGGAGGGACATGACACTTGTCACTTGCCACCTGACATGCGATGATGTGACACTCAGGTTATGAGCAAAACTAACATAACACCCAGTTCAAGTGGTAACCTATAAATATGATGCATTTATTGTATTCTATTAAGTAAGCTCCTTCTCATCTAACCGGTTCTCGACCTCTGTCGAGCACCTCCTGCTTTGAGTATCGGAGAGCCATTGTCCTGTTTATTGACCATTTTTTGCCTCTAAGGCGTCCCTCCTTTTGTCGTAGGCCGACCAGACCAGGCAAAGGCAAACATGGAAGAGCCGAACAACGTGCGCTGCTGCACGTGGTGTTGATCTGTCGGTGGAAACCGGTAAGTATCAACAATTGGCATGTGATTTTAACATGTATCATTGTTCATATGAAAGGTTAAATTTACATCTTTTAACTCCACTTTTATTGTGATTGAAATTTTTAATTTTATCAAAATAGAAAGTTGAATTAACTTTATTTTAAATATAAATTGGGATAACATTCATAAAAAAAAAAAAACTTTTCATGCTTGTAGTTATTGACTTGTGAGAAAAAATATTTCAATTTCAGTTAAAAAAAATTAGTAAAGCTACCAATTTTGGGAGATTTGTTCAGATCTGTAAGTTTAGGGGATAAATTACTCGCATCAAACGTT
>CAMOHE010029375.1:0-42449 GCA_946598075.1 Artocarpus hirsutus | reverse complement strand
TCATATGGCACATCCATCCAATAATTGATTGACATGTGGATGATTTGTTAGGTAGTATGCTTGGTTCATGATTGAAGGGAAAATGAGTCATATAAAGATTTTTTTTTTTTTTTTTTGAGAATTGAGTAACAGGATCCTAATTTGCGGATTAGTTCGGGTGATCAACTCTAAATTATTAAATGTTAACCCTTCATCATAATTTAGGACCACATTTAATTTTAATGGTCCAAGAAAACTACACGTGCTAGGCTTTTCTCCAATGTTAGATGGCCAGTCGCTTTCATTTCTTTAATAAATAGAAAACGCTCATAAGTTATGGGCCTTTATTTGTGTACTAGTTTTAATTAAATTTAAATAACTAAGCACTTAATAACGTTATGGTCACATTTGACAAAAGCAATGCTTAATTAATTCTGTAGCTTTCTAGTTGGCGCTGCAGTTCTACATCTCCGGTGCCTTTGTTTTAGGGATTCGATTAGAAAACTCAAAATCAAATTGACCCTAAGAACCAAATTACTGTTTGGTAAGACTTAAATTCAAATTTGAAACTCAATTCAAATTGAGTTTTAAGTAAAAAATCTGAATTCTCGCCTCCCCTTAAATTCCGATTTAGAACTCAATTTAGATTGAGTTTCTATCTCCTTTATACTTTTAGGAAAAAATTTATAACTTCTTTGTCCTATATCCGATTAAGACGATTCTTTTTCCATTGTATTCACAACGGAGAGAGTTATAAATCAACATCTATATCATAAACATATTATGGGAACCAATACACAGAGCGAATAAATTAAAACATACATGTTAAAAATTCAAAATCTAAAAACTACTTTTTCCTGGAATTTTTTTTAAATGATAAATAAATTGTAGAGACAAATTTGTCTGCATGTACTATTTGTTTTCATGACAAAAAGAAAAAATTGATGAGCACAGTACTTGTAAAAAAATGATAGGAAATTAATCCTATTGAGTTCCCTTTTTATAGTTGGATATAACCGAAATAAAATAGAAGGAGAATTTTCTTAGTATTTGGTTAATTGGATAGGAAGAATATTTTGGACACCAATGTTTTTTTTTTTTTTTTTTGAAAGGATGTACACCCATGTTTTCATTTTAAGTATGTTAGTATTTTCCTTTCTTTTTCTTTAATGAACTAATCTCTTCGTCTATATCAGCCTTAGTTTGAGTATATCATAAGAAAGTATTTTATATTGGCTTCTCTTTCTCCCATAAAATGGTTGACCAGCCTTCCTCTGATTTTTTTTTTAATATACAACAGTCTTTTCTCAAGAATTTGCAAATTAATTTGTCTTTTCTAAGTTGTCATGTTCCCTTCTTTTTTCAGTAATTTTTATTTTTTGTGATTATAATTATTTTTCCCATAGTGCATGATCTCATGCGTTATTTTTACCGAGTCAGCTATCATCGATTGACTTTTGCTTCCAGAAGAAAAATGTTTAGCATCTTTGATATACAAAAAATTAGGAAATAGAAAAAAATCATATGTGTACTGAAAAATGAGTATAGGAACGTTGGATATAGGAAATATAATGGATCCACCCAGAAATAAATTAGATAAATTTTGTATCAATATATGTATGTATGTAAGTATCTAAACCTCACATACAGACAATGGTTGCCACAAACTCTATTCTTCCTACTGAGTCCTGGACGCTTCTTTGTTCTCTCTCTTTTCTTCTTCTTTTTTTTTTTTTTTTTGAAATGGGTTTGTTTTCAAAATTTTCTAATCTTCATTTCAGGGTGTAAATTGGGCAGCTGCAACTTTGTCTGAAATTTACATAGAAAACCAGCAAGCTGGAAAAGTCTTTTAAGAGAGATTTCTTGGGATTGAAATTTGGTCTTATTCTCGTCTATTTTAGACAAATAAAATGGGTAACTCATTTTTAAAACATGATTTTCCTCTTGCATTTTTCCCTTGTAATTAAAGAGAGCCGACTTTAACAAGTCTGTTTGTTTATTAGAGAACAAATTAGTACAAAGTTTATCAAAGTCAAGTATCATTTGGAATCCCAAATTAAGTAGTTGAATTATATCCCTTAAATTATTCAAAGCTTTGATGATTTTGAAGCACCATTCAATTCTTCCACAAATGGTTGTATTTTAGCAGTCAACAGTTTCTGTTGTCTCTTAAATATATTAATATATTTTTAATTGCTTTTTCCTGAGATACCTGAAATTGTCAATGAGATGGTTTGGTAGAGATTAATTCAAGGGTACACGTTAGAAATGGTTTTAGTCTAGCAGTCAACAGTTTATGTTATTTCTTAATTAATTTTTCTTTTTTTTTTCTCAGATGCCCTAAATTATCTTTACATGCGAGTACTGTCTCCCTGGTTATAGAAAAAGACGACCAAAAATATCCCAAATTTTTTTTTTTTTTAATAAAAGATAGAACGTGATTCTTACGTGCTTCACTTTGACAACATTAATATATTAGATATATATGTGTGTCCATACGTATCTGTATATGTATACAGTGTATATGGCTGTGTTCTGATGACATCAAACCATAGTATTAAGGAGTTTGGTTAATATATTTTCAATGAGGTTGCTTTTGTTGACTTTATAATATGATATCCAACGGAGTTAGCAAAGGTATCATCAGTTGAGACTTTTATTTTAAAACGCGTGCCGGAAAATTTGGGCTTCCGCGATGGAAACGCTGGCCAATTCGCATTGAGAACGACCAATTAAAGATATTAGACTAAGTCGCCTAAAATATTCAGCCGTGAGTTTGCCACATTTGTAATCAAGCGCTTTGTCCAATAGAAGCTTCTCTTATGACACATATTTCCATATCTCATCAGCTTAATTGGTCAAAGCCACCAATTTCCTTATGATGACTTGTTATGAATTTTAAAATCATATACTATTTCATCACCCCATCTCTTTTCCTTTTTACATTATGAGCATTTCAAACTGTCTGTTTGTGTCCTGCTCTCTCAAAATGCATCTCTATCTCTTCCAAGAAATCTGCTTCTCCATCTCCATCTTGATCGTCAGCTTAATCTTAACCTGCATACCATGTTCTTCTGTATTTGCTCAAGATAATGAGCAATACCTGGCCTGCAACGCGAGCTTTCACTGCGCAAACATGGAGGTCAGCTATCCTTTCTGGGCATCACCTAGGCCAGAGTACTGTGGCCACCCAGAGTTTGAGCTTAACTGCAGCGGAGAGGCACCGGTGATCACAATCAGTTCGCTAGGTTATCGCGTGCTTCAGATTGATTCAGGGGAATATCTTCTCGAAGTTGCTAGGACCGATTACTGGAATAATAATTGTCCCGAAGACCACAAAAACGCCAGCTTGAATCTCACCTTTAGATACGCTTCTGATACTCAAAACCTGACGTTGTACTACGGTTGTCCGGGATCGGCAGTTACTACGATTCCAAATCAATTCAGTTGCCCGGGGAGCGGAACAACTCTTGCTAATTACTATGCCACAGACAGTATGAATGTGAATCTTCAAGGTTGTGAAGAAAGTGCAATCGTCCGTATCTCTGACTCAGCAGCTGGGGATCTGGAAAAGGGTACTATAGTATCACCGGCCAATCTGACTGCTGCTCTAGATTCTGGGTTTGGAATAGAGTGGGAAGCGAACAATAGCTGGTGTGAAGACTGTGGAAAGTCTGGGGGAGTCTGTGGAATCAATCTGACAACCGGTGAATTCACCTGCTACTGCAAAGATAGACCTTACGGTTTCACGTGTGGATCAGATAAGCCTCCTTCTGGTATGTGTCAATGTTCTTGTTCAAATCGTTTCCTATAATTAGAGGATCCTAAACAGCTTGAGCAAATTTTTTTTTTCTTTCATTAGCGTTAGTTGTTAGGCAAATTAAGTCATGAACATGAGCTAAGATTTAATGCTAATGCTATTTGGTGAGGCAAATTAAGGTTCCTCTGGTCTGGAGTCAATGTTTAGAATCTGCTGGATTATTTCCCTTCTCATTAGAGAACTAGGAATCCTTTTACAAGTTGTCCACCGAGTATGAGCCACAATCCTTCCTGGAATCAGGTTTTGCAATCCTGCTTTTGCCCTGTACACCAGACTCGTGCTTTTCATCTATATACATAGAAAATATCCTTTTTATGAACCGACTTCAGAGAAATTAGAGAATAAGAAGAAGTCGCATCGATTCGAGTTGACAATAGAGAACGAATTGAGGCTGCAGAGGCACTAACAAATTCATAGAATATTTATTCTCAAGGAAATAGAATAAGAATGACAATGGTTTGTTGCCAAATAGGTTTTCAATCTCAATTCCTAGATATATTTACTTGGAAAATGTTTAATCTACCAATAGGAGTTTGACAGCAGTTCCTTTGCAATATGATAATTTTTGGCACACCCAAACAGACCTTAGCCGCTTTGACTGCAAAACCAACTTTCACTATTTATGTATTATTCATTGTCCATTTGAGTGTATTTTTTTTAATTCCTTAAAAAATTCCCAATTCTAGAGGCCATCCGTCCAGATTTGGTTTCCTGCCCAAGATATTTGAATGCCAGTTTTTTCCAAAGTCCTCTTTTATCTGTTATTAGTATCACTTCCAAGTAGGATTCAATGGGTTTGTGTCTCTAGCCCAACTGCTCTAACAGAACTATGAAGACAGCAATATATGAAACCATTGAAATTTTCATCCCCATGGTTGAAACCTCATTTACTCACAATACAATGAACCTCAGTTTAATATGTAGTATACTTTTTATATTAAAACTCACTATTTCATAAGTAATGGAGTTTTAATCTCACGGGATTGAATAAAAGTGCTTATCGCAAACACGTTACACTTGCTAGCTGTTTTCTATAGTTTTTTTTATTTTGTTTTATTTTATGTTTATTTTTAAAACCTCAAAATTGGGAGGCTAGAATTAGTATTATGACAACGTGATGTGAAACATCTAAATTATATTTTGGGATATAGAAGTAAGTGACTTTTTTAAATGTACTTTTAAAATAAATGACCACAATTGTTTTAATTAGGCAAATGAATGTTTATCGATGATAAACTTAAGTTTATCAAGTTTTTATTACTGATAAACTGTCATTTGCTTAATTTTAAATAGTTTAATCATTTATTTTAAAGAGGCCATTAAAAAGCCACCTCGTCCAATTTTCCTCATATTTTTTTATTAAATTTGTAAGGTTACTTATGAGGATTAATTTTACCTTTAATATTTAACTTTAAATTTAGCTTTATATTTATGTTATAGGATTATTCTTTTGTAGTTTTGATTTTAATGAATATTGTAGAGTTTGTTTGATTTTTTTTTTATTTTTTTCTTTAAAAAAAGAGATTAAAAAAACACATTTGATGAACTTGCTTTTTTTTTTATTATTGTTATTTGAGTTAATTTCACTAATGGTCCTTAAGGTTTACCTCTTATCCTATTTTAGTCCTTCACTTTTAAAAAGTCCTATTTTGGTCCCTAACCTATTATTTTGTCCCAATTTTGGTCATTTCGTTAGTTGACTATTAAGTTATAGATGGAACAAAATCATGTGTTGTCCATGTGATAGACAATTAAATTAATAAAATTTGACGTAAATGCCTTCGAACTAAAACTGAAAAAAATGTAAAGTTTAGGGATCAAAGCTAAAAAAATATATCTAAAGTTTAGGGACTAAAACTGAAAAACATATAAAGTTAGGGACCATTTGTGGAAATTATTTATTTTTATTATATTTTTATTAGTTCAATTGCTTAAACCTATCAAAATGACAAAAAGGTTGGTGTGGAATAAATGACAATGAATTAACAAAAAAAATACTAAAATACCAAATAAAATCAAAGCACCAAAATAATATCCTTTTCTTATCATTTTTCACAAATTTTGCATCTCATCCCAATAATATTGTTTGCTCTTCAATTGCTGTCTTAAATTAAGAATGATCACCAAATACTTCACCCAATTTGAAAATTTGTCTGGCATTTTTGTTTCGAAAACACAAGCTAATATGAATATAAAGCACAAGCTAATATATTATTTTTCATTGTTAGTTTATTGTCATTTATTCAACACCAACCTTTTTTGCCATTTTGATAGGTTGAAGTACTTGAACTTATAGAAAATGTAATAAAGATAATAATAATAATTACAAATGATCCCTGAACTTTATATGTTTTTCCAGTTTTGGTCCATAAATTTTAGATAACTTTTAGATTTGGTCCTTCAATTTTATATTCTTTTCTATTTTAGTCCTAATGGCATTTACCTTAAATTTTATTAATTTAACTACCTATCACATGGATAGCATGTATTCTTTTCCTTCCAAAACTTAATGGTTAACTAACGATAGGACCAAAATTAGGACAAAGTAATAGATTAGGGACTAAAATAGGACTTTTCAAAAGTGAGGGACTAAAATGAGACAAGAAGTAAACCTTAGGGATCATTAATGAAATTAACCCTTTTTGTTTTTATAAATTGTTATAGAAAATTATTTAAATTAAGGAAACAAAAATTTCATGTTTTCAACATTTTTTCCAACAAAAATCATAAGTTATGGTCATCACAAAAGCTAGGGTCACTAACGGATTAGAATAGGGGGACAAGATGCTGTCGGGGCGATATTAGTGGGCCGAACTCACCATTAGGGTTGGGCTCACGAATTGGACTTGCTATCAAGGTTAGGCCGGACAAACCATAGGGCGTCGAGCTGGTGGGCCACACTTGCCATCGAGTTTGGCTGGTGGGTCAAGCTTGCCTTCAAGATCAAATCAGACTCATCGACAAGGTCGAGTCGGTGGGCAGGCATATTATTGGCGTCAAAAAGCTTTACCAACAAGCCAAACAAGCTATCATGGTATGATCGACGGGTTTGACTCATTGTCACAGTTGGGTTAGACTCATCATTGGGGTTGGGTTGGCTAGTTGGGCTCATCATCGGGGTCAAATCGACAAGGCCAACCCCGACCTCTCAATTCAATCCTGGCCCTGTCTCTAGCCCATCAGTCCAATCTTAGCCTCAAACTTGACCCATCGATGCAATCCCAGCCTAGACCTATCAGTGTGATCCTAGTGTTGATCCTACCCTGTTAGTTTGATCCCTAATCTCAACCTTTACTCGTTAGTCCAATCTTGGCCCTAACCTGTCAATTCGATTCCAAGCTAGATCCTTGCTCATTGGTCTGATCCCAACCCATCAGTCCAATCCTGGCCCAGTCCGTCATTTTTTTTCTCATCCTTGACTTCGAATAAAGTCTTTGAGGAAAAAATATTTGTTATTATTTTTTAGTTCTTGATTTCTATCTTTACTTATTTTGCTTTAATTGGTATTTTTAAATTGGGCTTAAAGGTTTAGATTTTTGGTGTAATCTAAATATTTTAAATGTTTTATGAAATATACGTAAAGTTAAAATTTAGATGATAATGGAACTTAAAAAAAATAGCATAAAAAAATCTAGTTATAAAGTTTGATGGGGTAAACTAAGGAAATGTCGATAGTATTTGAGCCAAAAGATAGAAAGAAAGTTTTATAGGAGGGCATAATGATTTGCCTCACTAGTAGAGCAAGTTTTTCTAGTTGTCAGATAAAATTTTAACAATTGCATTTGAGTTGGGTAATTTGCATCATATGAAAAGCACATATATATTACTAGCATACCATTTTTTTCTTTTTCTCCAAAACATCTACTGGTAGTTAATCAATGAGGCCCCACAATGCAAAGATTCATAATACAACATTGAATAAATGAATAAAGACAAAAAAAATCCACGTAAACTCTGTCCTACCGAAAGCAATAGATATAAACCAAATTGCACAAGTTAAATATTAGCAGAGGACTTCAATCTTAGGAACTTACAATTGATGGTATATATTTATGAATATCTCTGTCGAATTACGTATAATGTGCCTATCAAAAAAACTATATAATAATGTAGGTTCAGGGCGTAATACTAGCGTCTGATAATTGAATTTTATAATAAAAAGACGCCCTCCATATGGAGCCAAAGGAGTCAACCAAAGCCAGCCAGTCAAAAAATAAATAAATAAACAAAAATGAAAAACATAAACCAACCACTTTCCCGCCAAGTAGTCAAACCCATCACCCTATTACCAGCCGCCATCTCATTCCCCTGCCCTCATCGGCAATGCACCCGATTCCTTCCCCTCTGGTCGCCTTCGCCGTTATCTTCTTCTTCTCCGTCCATCTTACGACGTCGTTTTCTCTCTCCAACTGCAACAACACCTTCAGCTGCGGTCCTTCCATCCGTAATCTATCTTATCCCTTCACCGGCGGCGACCGACCCGCCTACTGTGGCCCGCCGGAGTTCCATCTATCCTGCACCGGCGGCGAGGTCCCGGAGATCACCATCGACTCGCTGAGGTACCGAGTCCTCCGAGTCGACCAGCTCGGACACACTCTGTCGCTGGCACGCTCGGACCTCTGGAACGAGACTTGCCCCAAGAAATTCCTCAACACAACCCTCGATTCTGGCGTCTTCAGCTATGGAGTCGGAAACGCCGATCTGACGATGTTCTACGGGTGTAACTTGACCAACGCCTCGCTGTGGAGCTTAAAGCCGGAGAATTGGTTTTTGTGCGAGAATATTGCGTTGTCGTCGAACGATTCGTCCTTCTTGGTCGGACCGATTCCGTTTGATCCGCTTCTGAGGGTTATCGAGTGCGAAGAGAGCATTAGGGTTCCGATACTGGAGAGCGTGTCGCTTAATCTTACGCATAATCGGTCTTTGCTTGGGGAGGCTCTGATGTTGGGATTCAATGTGAATTATACAATTCCGTTCTCTGATCATTGTTCTAAGTGCCTAAAATTTGGTGGCCAATGTGGATACGACTCCAATTCGAGTGAACCTATTTGCATTTGTGGCGATCAAGTTTGTTCTCTTCCAGGTAGGTATTTGAGCTTTTTCCTTGGCAACTTAGTGTTGTTAGTGAAGCGTAGTAGAAGATCAATGATCCTCACGGACGGCGTTACACATAGCTGAGGGTAGTCAGCCGTCTCCCCTGATCTTTTTAGTTTTAAGTTGATATTTGCTAACATATTTTTCCGGCTCTACCCCCAAAATTGATCTTTGCTATAAGGATTATGGGTTTATGTTACAAAAGTAGGAAATTCGTAGAGTATACAATTTCTAGATTGGTATTTTCTTGGCCATGTTGTTGGATGGAATAAGTTTCCATGATCGAAAGTGACTTGGGTTTCTAGCCTCATTTTCTCTGGCTGGAAAAGTTGATTCTAGACTCTAGAGCTTTGATTATGTTTTGGTATATTTATCGGTAGTTGGTCCAACTTCCAAGTTACTTTCTCATTTTCAAAATTTTTTTCCTCTTGCTTTTACTTTTCTGGATTGACTTAATTTAGTTTGGTGTCTCTGTAGAATATAGAGAGACATGATTTTAGAAACTAAAAAAGCAGGCAGGTTGAAGCTCTAAACAGAGTTGCAACCGAATTTCGTCATATTTTGGCTGTTATCTGAGGCTTCTTTGAGCAATTTAGTTGATTTTTTACACTTCCCTTTATGCACTGCCCATCCTTGCATTGTAACTCCTTTGTTTTTGTTGAATTGGAGTCACTTGAAGATTCAGTATCTATGGGTTTCCTTACTGTAAAGGCTCAAAGCCAGTAATAAAACATATATTCACGGGCGGATGAAATGTTGCTGAATCCGATTGAGTAGATTTTTCTTTTTTCAAATCTGTTCTTTCAACCACTTAATTGTGGCTCTATGATAGGATGATCCACGCCTCTCAGGAGCAGTCTTAGTCCAAGAGAAGGTTAAAAAGGCCATTATCTCCTGTTTTGGTGGATATTCTTTGATGAAATAACGTCAAAATATAATCCGTATTCAAATTTTCACAAATTATAATCCTTCTTGTTGTTTAGTAGCTATGTTTCTGTTTTTTTTTTTTTTTTTTTTTTTTTTTTTTGATTTCTTGTCTATGAATCAATTTTTTTTTGCCCATGCTATATGCTACGTGGCTTTCCCTAGTCTATGAATCAATTTTTTTATGCCCATGCTATATGCTATGTGGCTTTCCCTAAAGGGCTAACCGAATTTTAATAATTTCTCTGTGCTTCGTTAGCCCATCTATTAAGTTTAAATTGTTTGGAAACTATATTCTGAATGCACACACCAACGTCTCTCACAATTCAGGAATCTTTCTTCTTTTCCCTTCCGAAGTAAGCCATAGCGTGTGACTGACTCAACTTTAACATACAAATCTGGAATTAATTTTTCGCTTTTTGGGTTTGTTTGTGATAATTGCCTTAAAGAAAAAGGTTGGCCTTCTATTGCCCGGCCTGCTTTACATGCTACGTCATCGTCCTTTATTGCCTTGATAGATGACATTCTATCTGACAGTTTTAAAAAATCATAAGAAATTAGACTCGTTTATATGTATGCTTGGAGTGGTCTTCATTAGTTAATATATGTCAAGATAATTAAGGGTGTTTCAGTGGAATATTTCTGTAGATGCAGTCACTAGTGATAGCTGACATTTTCCCTCTTTTCCTTGTTACAGGAAGTGACAGTAACCGAACTCCAAAACTCGTAGGTAAATATTTCATGATTACATGTGTTTTTTTTCCCCGGGATCATGGTATTAGAAAATAAAATATGAGAAATTATTTTTGTTTTGTCTTCAGGAATTTCAATAGCAGGTGCATGCATCCTGGGCATGCTCGGAGGAGGTTTTGCTTATTATTTTCTAATACTAAGAAAGAAGAAGCGTGCTGCTCTAGTTCAAAGCAAAGACCTTCCCACGCCCCCTTCAAGCAAGGGCATCCTTACCTCCTCAACGAATTTCTCTCGAAGCACCCCCTCTGGCTCTTATTCCTTCTCTAAATCTGACCTCGAAAAGGGCAGCAACTACTTTGGAGCTCAAGTGTTCAGCTACGCTGAACTAGAGGAAGCCACTGAGAATTTTGACCCTTCCAGAGAGCTCGGAGGAGGCGGCTTTGGGACTGTTTACTATGGTGTGAAATACAAACACTTTTGACATCACTTTCAACACTAATATCTGTTTCTGTTGAATAACCAGTCCCCCAAAGTTCCAAAATAATTCTTTGAATTGTTAATTTTAACAGGCGAGCTCCATGATGGTCGTGTAGTAGCAGTGAAGCGCCTACATGAGAACAACTACAAACGGGCAGAGCAGTTCAAGAATGAAGTTGAGATTCTCAGTCGCTTAGAACACAAGAACCTTGTTAAGTTGTATGGATGCACCTCAAGACGTAGCCGAGAACTCCTCTTAGTTTACGAATTCATTCCAAACGGGACAGTAGCTGATCATCTTCATGGGAAACAATCAAAATCCAGGGTACTCAGTTGGCCAATTCGGTTAAGCATCGCCATAGAGACAGCTGATGCACTAGCTTATCTTCATTGTTCGGACATCATACACCGCGATGTCAAGACCAACAATATTCTTCTAGACAATGAATTCCGAGTCAAAGTTGCTGATTTTGGCCTATCAAGATTGTTCCCCAATGATGTTACCCATGTCTCAACCGCTCCACAAGGTACTCCTGGCTATGTCGATCCCGAGTACTACCAGTGTTACCAGCTCACAGACAAGAGTGATGTCTATAGCTTCGGAGTGGTCTTGATTGAGCTTATATCTTCATTAGAAGCCGTGGACACCAACAGGCACAGGCATGATATCAATTTGGCTAACATGGCTATCACCAAGATTCAAAATCACGCAGTGAATGAGCTTGTTGATCCTTGTCTTGGGTTCAAGACCGACTACAACATAAAGAGAATGACTACTGCCGTGGCAGAGTTGGCCTTCCGCTGCTTGCAGCACCAGAGAGATATGAGGCCTTCCATGGATGAAGTGTTGGCTACTTTGAAAGCAATTCGGAATCAAGAGTATGTCACACAGAAAGCAGAGGTTGTGGACATTAGATCGGACGATGTTGGGCTTCTGAAGAACTTGTCTCCCCCACTTTCTCCAGATTCCGTTGTGAATGATAAATGGGTTAGCAGCTCTACTACACCTACTTCCTATTAACACTACAATCAAATTTCCTTCTTACTCACTTTCCCTTGTTTCATTCATATGTAGTAGATGTATTTGGTAATGTTATTGTACACTTGAAGTTAAATGTCACCACGTTGGTCAAAGCTTCCATTGTCTTTGGACGTGGTTGATTTTTTTGTTTTGTTCACTATTTTATGCAACTTGGGCAATGTACATAGTAAATATAGCTGATAGAGCAATCAGACTTGTATTTGAGATGTATTTATTCATGCACGAGTATCGTGAATTAGACGGTGCGTACCTATTAAATTTTGACATTAAAATGCATATATATATATATATATATGTATGTATATATATATATAGTTTTGTGAACTCTCTACTTGGAGAAGTTTATGCCGAAATTACCTCCTTAAGAAATTTATTTTAATATGGTTTGCTGTTTCTTTCTTTCTTTCTTTCTTTTGTTTGACAGACGAAGATTCCGAACAGAACTCTATAACCCACCATATGCTTGCAAGGAGTAGTTTTCGTTCGGTGGTCTACTTAAACTCAATGGGTTAGTTTCCAATTTCATATAGAAAATTCGTGTAATCAAATGTTGTAGTGAACTGACAGACCAGTATGGTCAATAGTCGTCTTTTTGTCCGCAAGAATGAAAAAACAGCACAATCATCAATACTGCTCTCTCTCTCTCTCTCTTTTTATTTTATTTCATTGATAATTTTTTTTAATGATTGTTAGGACCCCCCTTTTTTTTTTCTTTTTTTCTTTTTTTTTTTAGAAGGCATGGTTGTAGGGAGTTGAAGGTGGTAAAATGTATATCGAAAGGCCATGTTACATTATACCTTAGATTTTTTTTTTTTTTTGGAAAAAACAAACATTTCTTACGAGTGATGATACCCTAGCCACGGTTGAGATAGCTTTTTGCCGCATTTTTTATGTCCACTTTCATGCATTCTACCTCCTATACCGCTAAAAAAATGTTTTATTTATTTATAGAAAGCTAAGATTGGAGTTAAGCATGCAAATCCAAGATATCAAGTATGTAATGCATAATCAAGATACCAGTTTTTTTTTTTTAGGGAAAACACGACACTTTATTAATGCGGCACAAACGGCAGAAGCTACAAAGCGAGGGATGAACTTGACACCAATAACATCCGAAGAACCACTAAAGACATAATTTGTCAACAAATAGGCGACCATATTTTCTTTGCGACATATATGGTTGCAAGACATACTACCATGAGCGCAAGACATCATATGTTTGACATTCACTATAACTATGCCCTTGTAATGACCGGACACTATTGAACCACCCCCATTCCACTCCCAAACACTATCGAACCACCCTCCTTGTAATGACTGAAAAAATTTAAAAATTAATAAGTAAAATTAATTAAGAATTTTTCTATAATTACGCCATTGAGTTCATAGGAAATATTACTTTAGAATTTATAAGTTTAGGTTTCGGTAAAAATTACAAGAAATGTTCACATGAGAACACGAAAATCTAGGAAAATAATTGATTTTAGACAAATCAATACATTTTTTTAATAGTCTAAGTAAGACTTTAGTCCGATAGTTAAGCATTAGATTAATTACATTATATAGAACTCAAGGATTTAAGTCAAGGGTTTTCTTAAAAAAAAAAAAAAAAAACCACCCCGAACACTTAACGTGGAGATTCAACTTAAATTTCTACATTTTTATAATCAGAGTGAATTTGGTAGTATACAATACCATTAAGCATTACAAGGATTTTTTTTAGGAAACTGTTTAAGATTAGGAGGCCTTTCATCTTAAAGTTAAAGATGAATGGAGTTTACCAATGAGGAAACCTTAAACTGAATAAATTAAATTTCAAGTATGAGTACTATGTTAAAGGTGTAATATAGACACGTTAATACAGTTAAACAAAATTAGTAAGCTCTTATTTAATTTCAAGAGTTTATTATTAGTGAAATCGAGAAATTAAAGTTACAAACACTAAGAACCTAGTCCACTTTAGTAAAGGGTGAGAAAATCCTAGGACTTAATAATGTAATTTACATATTTAAATCAAAGATTTTCATGGAAACATCATGTATAAATTTTGTAGTTAAAGAATTTACGAAATTAATATAAAAATATTTCAAAAATTCTGCGGTAAATTTTATAGTTAAATATATTAACTATTGTAATTTAATAAATTATATGATAAATTCTATCGTAACTAAGACAGAAGAAATTTCATTCTGTAAAATAACTTGAGAAATTTGTTCATGAGAATTTCAGAGTGTAGTATTAAGTTACCAGTGTGCCAAAAAATACTCTAACACAAATTAGATCCTTGATTGCTAATTGATTTAAAATTGGAGCTACACAAGTAGCAGTATCGACAGAACATATTACGCAAACTCAGATAGTGATACTGTTAAAAACTATGTCATTATTGAGTCTAGGAACTAAAAAAGTCAAGTTTAGATTTTTATATTAAGCCTAAAATAAATTTATAGATTCAACGCAGTCAAAATCGATATGAGATTAAACTTATATCGATATTGGTTTGTACTAGCGTTGACGTATCACAGTATTTAAAAAATAAGAGAAGACCTATTATATATTAAATTTCCTGTTAGTTAAGTTAGTCATTGCTGACAGCATAAAAATTATTTACTTAAGTTGTAACTTGCAAGAAAGGACTTGAGACAAAAATCCCTTAAATCATGCTTCACATAATGATGGTTGTCCTAGATTGCTTCTTTGAGTCACCAAAACCCACCTGCCACATGTGAGATTGGTGCCACACTTAGGGCATTCTAAGCCAAGTTTAAGCTTCATTAGATCACTTAAGAGACTAATTAATCTTGGGTTAGGTGAGAAAGATTGATTAAGTATGGTCCATATATAGGTGACCAACCTAATGACAACACCTTTGCTTCATTTTGCTCCCCCATTTTTCTCCACCGTGTAGGCCAAGAGCTCCCAAGAGAAAGATTTTTGCTTCCAATTTTCTTTCCAAATCCCAACTCAAATCACACCATATCCCAAATATCTCCTCACCATTTTTATACCACAAAATTTAGCTCCAACATAAAAAGAAGAAGAAGGAGAAAGAACAGGTTTTAGAGTCTAGGACTAAGGTAATTTCTACATTTTTCTTCCCATTTTTCCTAGCAAAGAAAAGAAAATATTTTACTTAGATAGCCTTGGTATGAAGACCAAAATAAAGCTAGATTTTCATATGCTTAAGTTGTGATTTAGTGTTGATACAAGAAAAGGGAAAGGAGGAGTTTATGGTTTTAAGATCGCCCATCAAAAGTTGGCATCAAGCGCAAGAAATCTAAACTTTTCCTTAAATTTTCTAAGTTTAAAGTTTACAATTTTATGAGAGATTTGATGATTGGATGAGAAAATAGTTTGCAATAATTATTTATGTGGGTTAGTTTAGTTTATGCATGTATGAGATATACAAAGTTAGTGCTTGTACATTGGGATTATGTTTTTTTGCAAGTTTTGTTTGTGAAAAATTTTCCACAAACTTTAAACGTGAAAACGGAGGCCTTAGAGTCACTTTTTAAAACTTTTCTGAACACGAAACTTTTGTTTTTCAACATTTTGAACAAAACTTCATGACTAAGCAAAAACATAGTTTTGACTCTAAATAGGCTTTCTAAGCATTTTTTATGGATTGCTCAAAACAGTCCCAAAAACTACAATAAAGCAGTCCCAAAACTATCTAAAGTAATTTGTGAAAAAACTGCCAAAACAATTTTAGTATGCTAGAATTGTTTTGATGTTTTTGGACCACTTTGGGTCCAAATTTCACGTTTTTCCAAACACGAAAGTTTTAGATTTCAACGAGATAAACAACTTTGATGAAGAAACTTTTTCTAAAATCTACCTCTAAAATACAGTTATGGGTAGTTTTTTAAAATTATCCAAAAACTATATTTTTTAGCTGAAAACAGTTTTTTAGTTTTAGATTGTTTAGAGACTGAGTTGCAATTTTTGCCAAACATGAAAGTTTTAGTTTGCAACAAAATGAAAAACTTTCGTAGAGAAAGTTTTGAAAGAAAAACTTTTGTAGAGAAAGTTTTGTAAAAATCTGCATTTAAAATGGACTTTAATTGGGATTTATAAAAATAGTCTAAACTTTTTAATTGATAAAATTTACAAAGTTTAACCGAAAAACAATTATGCCAAAAAACAGTAATCAAGACTTTAAAACGAGCATGAAAATTATTGAGACATGTTTAAAATAAGTAATTTTTATGGAAAAAAACTTTAAAAGAAAAACTATCTTTAAAATATGTTTTCACATTAACTTTCTAAAACTAACCAAAAAAATACCTTCTGGTACCATTTTTATAAACAAAGATTGCTAACTGTAAAATCCAATTTTTAAACAAACCAAGAAATTACAGCACTTTAGAAAGATTATATAAGCTCAAGATTTAGTGGATTATCGATTCCGTGCATTATATTATAGAGTGATTTTTATTTAAAACTTTAAGTTAAACTAATGAAATTCCCAAGGATAAATTTAAATAGTTTTCAATTTGACACTAAAACAACTATCATAAAAACTTGATACACTAGAGTCTTAGTATCATGATGCTAGGCACGAGTCCAACGCCAGTTTTAGTCTAAAAGACTGCTCGGATCATAGTTTCAACAAGACAGTGTATAAGACGTTAAAGGATCATTTTTAGGCTTAATGGGTTTAGAACCAATTATGAGCC
Source organism: Artocarpus hirsutus (assembly GCA_946598075.1). Classification (NCBI taxonomy): domain Eukaryota; kingdom Viridiplantae; phylum Streptophyta; class Magnoliopsida; order Rosales; family Moraceae; genus Artocarpus; species Artocarpus hirsutus. Next base: position 25,741 of record CAMOHE010029375.1, on the reverse strand, counting down.
CATTAAATGAATTAAGAATATGATTAATTAGAATTTAAGTTCATGAATCATGAATTTAATAAATGTCTAATTTAGTGAATTGAGGACATATAGATTTAGTAACGATAGTTAATTAATTATTATTTTAAATTAATTAATTATCAACTTTCATATGAACTAATGGCAATTAAGAAAAAAATTAAATATTATGAGGACTTAATAAAATAATTAATCTTTGTAATAGGAATAGCGATATTTATGATTCTTTGGTAAAAAGAAATAATCTAAAGAAATTATCAAATTCTTAATATTATGCTAAAAAATTAAAATAGCATAAAATATATTTTTCTCACACACTCTTAATAGGTGTTTTGTACAAATTTATTTCCATTAGAGAAAAGGGAATTCAGAAATTATAAGGAAGCCTACTTCATTGAAATAGGTAAGTAGGAATTTTGCATACAGTATGAATAGTTTTTAAGGAAAATGTTTTCACATAATTTCTAAAATTATAAGATACATGTTCAGTGATATGGCATGCCCTACTTTTGTTAGGACATAAATACTTATTTAAGATATGATGTGTTAACATCTTGTTAGGTCATAAATAATGTATGATGTATGCTATATTAAAATATAGTGTTTACTCACTTTCAGTTAAGCATGTTTTTAATATTGGTATATAGTGCTATGTAGTAATATGTCATACTGGATACATATAATAAGATAAGTGAAATTAAATAAGATAAGTTAAACGTGTCGTATCAACCTATCGACTTATAGTGAGGCTTAAGTTTTAAAAAATCATGGTGATGTTGTAACCTTGCAAAGTTAACTCCCTGATGATCGCAATACAATTTATGATGTTGGTGTTGTTAGAGACCTTATAAACCCTGACTTCCCAAAGATTGCAGGCAATCAGTATGATTACTTAGGCCCAAATAGTAAGATAAGATAAAGTTTGAATAATTAAGCATAAAATGAGTCAATAAGCAAGCATAAAATGATCATGCATAGTCTTATTAAATAATCTTCAACTTGTTTTGCGAGTTGAACTTTCTACTTATTGAGTGAAAGCTCATTTAAGTGTGTTCATTCTGTAGATAAGGAACCTTTCAAATCACTTGATTGGGTAGTAGTAAACGGCAGACGAATGATGGAGATAAAAATAGATACTGCTCACACAAAAATGTATTTTACGCATTATGTTGTCTTTAATAAAATTTTGTATGTGAGAAAAATTAAGTAGTATTATATAATGAGCTTTAGAGGCCAAGGTTGTAGTCATTCAACCACATATTTTAAAAGAAAAAAAAAGAGGAAAGAAAAGGGTTTAAGATTTTCAACAAGAAATATATATATATATATATATATATAGATGTTGTAATGGAAAATGCAACAAATACATCTAAATTTTTTAGAAGAAATCATAATAATAATTAGTTTAGAAATGTTTTAAAAGTATCATTTAAAATTGAGAAAAGTAATTAAATTAAGAAAAGTATTAAAAGAATGATTTTTTGGGAAAATTATCATGCTAGTTTTGAAAGGTTAGGTTTTAATAAGTTATTGTTATATTAGTTTTTAAAAGAATAAATTTCATGAAATTATATTACACTTTAAATTTTATCCAAAATAAAGCAAAATTTTTATGTTTATGTTTTTTAAAAAAATTATTTTGCAAATCTAAGCACCTCATGTTAAAATATGTTTAAGTGTTAAGATTATGTAGTTAAATAACGGCCATATAAGTAGGATCGTTATATTCTTAAACCCAACCGGATCAAATAGGAACCATTTTCATATTTCTTTTGGCCCCTACCAAAGCCAATATCCCGATCTTTGAGATCCAACACGATTACGCGATGATCAAGATCCACAGAAATCATAGTGAACAACTTCAAAGTTTGGAAATAACATCTGCCACTCGTCGTCCCTAACAAACTTGTCTAACCACTCTTATTCATTATATCCATCTCCTTGAAATTGTTCCAAGTCAACTCCGGCCCCTTGAAACCGAGATCCACTGGACCAAAACCTTCCAATGTTTCACCAAACTCCCTCATGCTCATTTATGACTTGCCACTCCCCCCAAGCTTCTTCGGTGGAAACATAATTTCGTTAAAATTTCCTCCAAGCACCCACGACAATAAGAACAACGCCTTAAGACGACGAATCAACGTCCAGAAACGACATCGATGGCTATGGTCCAGAATATCATACACGCTCATGAATTGCCAAGTACCACTCAAGATCCCAGTCACAAAACAATCTATATGAGGCCTCGAGAAACTTTTGGCCTCCATTTTCACATCATTGTTCCACATAAGAATCAGCCCTCCGCTTCTGCCTACACAATCGACATGTACTTCATGCCTGAAACTCACTTTTTCCTTAACATAAGTGGCCCCCTTCTCAGCTAATCTTGTTTCAGACAAAAGAATTAGGCATGGGGAAAAGTTGCAAATAATCATTTCGCAACTTGTTTACAGCGCGGGGGTCCCCAAGTCCCCATGCATTCCAACAAAGGAGACTCAATGGGAAACAACCTCCGCTGAGTTTTCCAAGTTTGTAATATCACCCCAAAAAGTTCTCTTGCTTCTTGTCCAAGTTTCCCTAAGAAACCACACTCTTCCTCTTAACCAGTGCATTCTCTTTTTCTGTCGGAGCCGATTTTAAGTCCAGCCTACTTTTAGCTCGAGCTTTGGTCATATACTTCTTTGGTTTCTTACTCGTCTCATCACCACTCTCAGCCTTGAACTGAAAAAGATGAAGGGATGACTCTCCCCACACCGTCAGACATGCAGAGACCAGTCGTTCCTGCTTCAACAGAAGATTCTGTCCCACCAATAGTGTCCTCTATTGGAAGGGGAACCTTAGACACCTCCCCATGCAACGAGACCTATGTAGAAGAAACTTCACGTGAAGAATAACTGCCATACACATTTTCATTCAGACTCACATAGGTAGGCACGTGACCACATAAAGTGCCAGAAGATACACTCGCAACACAGTCAATTAAATCCAGAGTAAATACTAAATCAAGATGCAATAGTAATATTTGACATATTCGTTAGTTTTAATCTAGAATTTAATCAAGATTTAATCAATAAATTTCTCTTAGCAAAATTTTATATTTTGTCATGTTGAAATTATGTGATCAAGATATAATGAAATTTCATGTTTACTTTGAGTACAATTTTTTATGAATGGTATATTTTGTATGTACAAATTGTGAGCTAAATATTCAAAAATTTATTAAGTGCCCTAAAAGGCAAAATTATTATCGCATGGATGGAATTAAAAATTCAATTTTGTGATAAAAAACCCACAAAGTAGATGCTGGATATAAGAATATTATGTCAAAGTCTAAAAGGTTGTATAAGTTGACAGTCTACTAGACAATTAAACTGATAGAGTTTTAGTATTTGCAGTTCACCTAGTGTAGGAATCTAGTGTATAAAGACACTCAAAAAGGTATAATGAACAACACAATAGAATTATAAGGAATGAACACCCACACAGATAGGTGAAATTGTTGATGGGAATTAAACAACATGGATATATAGTGTATTTGGAAATTTTTGGAGTGACAAGAAAAATAACTCATCAATATCATATTGACACAATAAGAAAAATATAGTTTTGGGTAGTATTAGACTGTTAAAGTGGAACCTACCTAGTTTAGGTATACCAAAAAGTCAAGAGTTCTTATCCACTTTGTACCTTAAAAGGTGTGAAAATTTTCCCTAAAATCCTAGAATTTAATCTCTAGTTCAAGTTCTATAAGTACCTAAAGACTAACTTGAAAATTCATTTCTTTCATTTTCTACAAGTTTGCTTGAAGACACAAAAAAATGCTCCCATTCTCTCTTCCACAAATCCGCCCCTCCCAAGCTATCCTTTTTTAAAAATCTTGTTGGAGATCCAAGGAAGATTTAAGTTAAAAATTTAAACTTTGTAAAAGGATTTTTTGTCAAATTCTAGAGTTTTAGCTAGAAATTAATTATCTATATTTTGAGATAGAAATTAAGGGTTTGTGAGAGGCCATTCACACCAAGACGAAGAGGTCCATCACTTTAAGTACCTTAAGCAAATCCTAATACTCTAGTTTTGTTTAAAGTTTGTACTGTTAATTTATTATGGGTTGTAATAAGTTATTTTGGACTATGGCATATGTGATGTATGTTCATAGACATGCTTGTTAAGCTTAGATTAAGATTTTTTATGCTAAAAAGCAAGCTTTGTAAGTTAAGGTGTTGCAACAAATTCTTGGAACATTTTTCGAAGATCCAAGTTTTTGAGATACTTAGAGACCAAACTAGTTCTAGAGCTTAACATAAGGTTTATTGAAAATATCCAGATAAACAACTCCTTGAAGAAATTTTTCTCAAATCCTAATTGGATCAACCCGAAAAACACTGTTTTCAAATCTAGCCATTTACAAATTGGTCAAAAACTCCCTAAGACGATTGATTTTTTAAAAAATAGACATTGTACAACTTGTCAAAATTGTTAACTTTCTTGAAATAACATTTCTATCAATTTTACACATATTTTTAGCGATGAGTTTTACAAAATTTAATCACGAAATTTTTTAAACTTTAAAACAAAGGAAAAATTTTGAAATGGTTCAAATCTATCCATGGACCTTTTGAGAGTTTTAATCCTTGCGAAAACCTAAATGTCATTGTATAAAACAATTTTTCTTTTATGTTGGGGGCAAAAATGTCATCTATGTATTTCGGTTCAAAACCCTAAAAAAAATGTGGAGCTAGAATTTTTCATTGAACAAGCTAGATTTCTACACTTTCATTGACAGCAAGAAAGCATAGATTTTAAACCTAAAAGAGTTTGAAATTTTTTGATATCCGTTGAGGGTAAAATAATCATTTTTACAAAATGATCAAAACAGACACCAAGCTTATGAAATAAGCACAAAGTTTTTAAGCAAATAATGAACCACATTACACAAAGTTCAAAGCCATATTATGAGATCTAAATTTTGAATATAGTATATCTAAGATAAGCAGTATAGAAATAGACAGATAGTATATGGTCAAGCTAATAGTCAGGTGTCGCTTAAACAAGACACATAGTTGACTAATCAATGGGAAAGATTTAATTGGAAACGTTAGCGCGAAGTTTAAGTAAGTTTCAAACTTTACTTATGCTATGAAAAAAATGATTTTTCATACACCTTATTCATGTATGGCTTATGATTGCTTTGTTATGCACATTACTTTAGATATCAAGTCATGACATACAGTATGTTCACTAAGTTAATAGGACTAGTAATCTAAACCTCCAAGTTAAGATAATCAAAATAAGATAACTAGTGTCATCCAGACCTCTACTCAAGTAAGGATTATAAGTCTCCTGACCTAAGGGGAGCATTAAGTTAAGTTAAGATACAATCTTGGTGTTTTATGATCGCATGCACCCAATATGAATACTCAAGCCAAAGTTTAGAATAAGTTAAGAATAATATTAAGATGTTCATAATTAAGCATGATCGAATCATACATTGTGTTATTCCTAGTGTCCCTTTATAGATGTTTTGTAAGAAATTTTTGGACCTGCTGAGCGAAAACTTATCTAGTTACTTTATATTGTAGGAAGTCCTATCAAGAGGCCAATATGAATAATTGATAAGCTAGGTGTGACGGTAGGACAAATAAGAAGGTCAGGCTATGGATACTACTGCAGTTTAATTTTTGCGTTTTGAAAAACTATTTATTCTATATAGTATGTTATAGTCTACTAGTAAGCTAAACCGTTTTTGCAAGATAATTAAGTGTGTATTTGTAATTATAAGTGAATAAGTGTTTGAAAAACATTTTGATGATCGCTAACTAATGTTATAGTGTTTAAAAAATAGATATATATTTTGCATTTTTACAAGTGAGTAAGATTAGGTTTAAGAAAAGAGCACTAAATAACAGTTCGAATAGTTAGGTCGTTACAGCAATGCATATGGAGAAAACAATTAAAGAAGAAGAAGAAGAAAAAGAAGAAGAAAATAATATTAGAGTACTTTTGATTCTTGCCAGTTTGTAAAATTATTTTCGTCTGGTTCAAATCCTAGCGAAATATGGTGAGTTTTGCAACTAAGTTTGGTTTTTTTTTTTTTTTTTTGCTCCCTTTTGTGCTGTTGGCTCAGTCATCCTTAGACTAAGAGGCCATTTTGTCAACGGAGGTTTTATGTACATGGTTTTGAATTTTTATCTAGTGTTTAGTGCTTAATTTGGTTCTTAAAAATGTATTTTTGAGTCTACCATTTAGGGATAGTTGTGTCTATCTAGTCTGCTAGATTTGTTTCTATGTAGTGTAGTAGGTGGGCATAGTGTCATTGATCTCTTGACCTCAATTATTAGAAAGTTTCCAACGATTTGTAGAGGTATTATTGAAAGAGCCATATTTGTACTCACTAATTGGTATATATACTCGGTTTTTTGTTATCAGAACTCGATACATGTTTTTTTCTCTTAAGCTTTATTTGAATTTACTGATAGATCCGACCTTTGTTTGAGGTTGAATCTCCTTGTATAGTAAAATCATTTCATTAATATTTGTATTTGTTTCTTTTTTTTCCTTAAATGAAATTTTCTTTTAAAATAAATTAAGAGGGCACGTTTTAATTAAATCTCAATTTCTTTACAAATCTAAAAAGCCACCAACCCTCAATTTTTAATTTGAAATAAACTTATTTAATAAGTAAAGTTTTTATTGATAAAAAAAGGAAAAAGGACTCACAAAAACTATAAACCCTTAGAGGAATAAATTTTCTAGATAAGATATGAATTAGTAGAAAACTAAATTCATGAAACAAGATACATAAGATATATATGGAATTACTTTACGTGCCAAATCAGACAAAATTGAACTGCATACGGCGAGAAAAACTTGAATGCCAGATAAGATAATGTGGATTCAAATCTTTTGTTCAAAATTAGACATAAGATTTAAGTGTAGTATTCTATTTGTGTCTCTTTTTCCTTGAATACTTCCTTTTTTAGGAAAAAAAAAAAAAGAATTAAGAGGTACATTGTAATTATATCTCAATTTAGTAACAAACTTTAAATCACTCAAAACCTTTAATTTTTAATTTAAAATCACAACCTTTCTTTAATAAGAAAAAATTATTAAAAAAAAAAAAACGAAAAAGGACTTACAAAACTATAACCCCTTTGAAGAATGAATTTTCTAGATAGAAAGAAAATCCTATAAGCTATGCACAGTAAACAAAGAGAAAATGTTGCTGCCATGAAATTATTTTTATTTATTTTTGAAAAAGTAAAACTGAGCCAAATTCAAAAAACTGAATATTTTGAGGCTTCCAAAATTAAGAAAAGAAAAATATAAAAAAAATTCACAAAGGGCATGTATAGAATAACTTTTATACCCTCTTATGAAATTTCCCTTTCAATAGATGCATTGCCTCTTAATAGAGCTCTTCTTTTCCCAATTAAAAAAGCTCTTTTTTTCCCAATTAATTTTTAATTAAGATCCTTTTTCTTGTCTGTGAAAAATGGAGAAGCGTCCTTGTGAAAACTTTTGTTCTCCTCCAACGAATAAGACAATAAAAAACTCATGTTTTTTATTTCTATCTTAAAAATCTCCAAGAGCAAAAAATAAAATAAAATAAAATATAATATAATAATAATATTATTATTATTATTATGGAACATAAAAACAATTTTCATTTTCCAAAAACGACATGAAATTGGACTCGCGGCCAAAGAGGTTAAAACCACCAGAGGCTGCCACGTGTGTAAGCACATAGTTCTCATCGAGCAAACGACCCAACCCGACAGAAAACAGAAGCCTCTCTCATTTCCATCCCCATTCAGATAATTATTTATTATTCTCTCTCTCAAAAAAGAAAAAAAAAAAAAAAACCGTATTCTCCCATTTGTTTTTAATTATTATTTATTTTCCTTTTTATTTAATTTTCTTTTAGTAAAGCCCGAACTGTGATTCCTCTCTTTATCTACCAAGAAAATGAAATTCTCCACACTCTCTCTTTCTCCTCTTCTTTTTCTCTCTCTCTCTCTCTCACTCCAAACACCTAAAGAAGGCTTAAAGCGCCTCCGCAAGCGAATCCCATGGCCTTCTCACTAGATCGGATCTCGCTTTCTCTCTCTAACAAGCAACCATTTCACTCCTAATCGCTACGCCGAAATTTCTCCGCTATTTTTCCCTTCCTTGCCTTAATCCATGGCGACCTTGCAGAAATTCAAGCTCCTCGCAACTCAATGCGCCATCGCCGGAAGCCCCACGCGAAGCCCCTCGGCTAGTCCAGTCATCCATCTCCGCCGCCGCAAGACTTTACGGATGCTCCTCAACCGCCCCGAGCACCGGCTGCCCCGCCGCGAGCCAGCTTCGGAGGTCAAGGACATAAAGGACGACGACGACGACGGCGACGATGATCCGCCTGAGAAGAGCAAGAACGCCAGAGTTCGCCGGAAATTGAAAGATCTGTTCGTGTCGTCGCCGCCTCTCGAAGATAGGGTTTCGGATAAGAGAGCCGACAGAGGACAAGAAGAAGAGCGATTACCGGCAACCGGAAGCGTTGCCAGTGGATTCGGTGCCGCCGCCGCTGCCGGCGGCGGCTTGACGGGTCGGCGGCGCGGAACCGGCTCAATCAGACCCGTGACAGCGGGGTTCCGGTATAGGTTCCTCAGGAGAGCTTGGCGACCCGTGCTCGTTTCAATTCCTGAGTAGAGAAAATCAAATGTACGGAAAATTCGAGAAATTATTTTTCGTTTGATTTTATTTGTTCATATACATAAATATTGTTAGATTTATCTTGTGAAAAATATTTTGTCTTGGTTTTTCTAAACAAAAAATATTTTGTTTTATTTCTTATTTCTGTTTTTTTTTTTTTGGTTTCTCTGTACGAATTATGAAAAGACGGTGTTCTACTTCCACGTTTTGCCGCCGTAGATTGCTAATGTGCGCCGCATACTGACGAAGGAGCAAAACTGTCACAGAACGGGGGCGTATTTTGGCGCATGTTAGCATGGAAGTTCGTGCCTTCTGTTACCAACTGCAAATTTTTTTATAAAAAATTGGTCACTGCGTATTTACCCCTGATTTTTTTTTTTTTTTTTTTTTTTTGTGTACGAGTTGAAAATAATTAGTATCATATGTATATGTAATTTTTTGTGTTTTGTGCATTTTGAAATGTTTTTGACTCTCCAACTTGTAATGTATTGTGACATGAAATTTCTATATATAACAAACTACAATGAATACGTGAAAACTTTATGGTACACCAGGATTTGAGCTTAATTGGAGACTTGGTTGTAATTTTTATTTTACCTTAATTTTTGCAGTGGGTGCGGTTTAAAAGATGTTGTAGAGTGTAGATTAAACTCTGTTTATTTTTCAATTTTAGTTATTCTTTTTTTAATAAATGATTAGAAAAATAATTAGCATCACGGAAAACTAATTTCCCGTATCACTTTTATGTGTAAATTAGACTGAAATTTTTTATTGGATTAGTATATTCATCATCAATCTTCTTTTCTTTAATTCAGCCTGAAATTAATAGGGGGAGAAATTAAGACTGTTCAAATAAAAATTAAAAACAAAAGAAAGGGAATATGAAGTAATTAACACAGTTATGAGGAAGATAAACAACTATGAATAAAAGTTTGCTTTATTGCAACTTCCCATCCATGTGTTGTAGCTTAGATGCGTTCCATTATTGTGCCTAGAGCTGGTGCACTGCAGAGTACAAGATTGATGTCTACTAGCACGTTCTAAATTCTAATACTGTGGGACCCAGTGAACCCTTCTTTTTTTTTTTTTTGGGGGGCTGTAAATGGATTGGCATTCATTGGGGTAAGGCATTAAACGCGCACGACTTTGGGACTTAATATAAATCATGAGTGTGAAGCACCAAGACATATAATTTAATCACTTCTAATCATGTTGTTCTTGGAAATATATAGAGAAATTAGGAGCTACTTGTCTCGTAGAGATTTGAATGTATATTTTTTTATTCAATGAATTATTCTAGTGGTGTCATGGGTTTCAATTGGAGGATTTAGCCAGAGTTCCCCAAAAAAAGAAAAAAGACAAAAAAAAAAAAGAGAAAAAGTTGTCGTTTCTTCATTTATCTAAGCTTTTAATTAGTTATTAATGGTGATCTAGTCAATTATGTTATGTATTCTAGTCGAGTCTACACCAAATAGAAGCAATTTAAATCAGTCTTAACTCTATCCCACTTTTTTAGCTGCAAGAATCTTTTTTTTGCAAGACAAATTTTAATTTAGCAAGATTGGAGAGCATATTGTAGGTGTTATAAGAACATATTGTAATCAGAATAATCAGAGGCAGACATGATTGCAGTAGATAACACTAGATGTAGTTCTTTCTTTCATTTTCCAAATTGGTCCATTTTTTCTTCCTAGATTCTTGTTAACATAATTCTCCTTTACTCTCTCTCTTGTCTCTCCCATTTATTTCCATGTTTCTCTCCTCTTACAATAAAGATTTAGGTTCAAAAATTCATTTGAAATCAAATAACTTTTTTTTTCGTGCACTATTCAAATATTATAAAAAAGTTCTAATTTATACTTTTTTCTTCTAAAGCTTATAAATAAAAGCACAATTCAAATATTATTAAAAAGCTTTAAAACTTATACTTTTTTCTTCTAATGCTTAAAGATAAAAGCACAAGTTATTTCAAATTAATCCTGAGAGTCAACTCAGTGAATTTATGTTATAGTTTTTCACAGCATGTTAGTCATAGTGGGCACCTTATTAATATAAAGATCCCAATAATATGATAATATTTTCTATTTTATGACTTTTGTTAGTAAGAAAAGAAAAGAAAATGCTTTAGTAATGTTGTGCAGTTTTGAACTGTAGCATCCTTATGAGATTCTATTAGATTTGGATATTAGTTACTTTAATAATATAAGGATTAATTACCAAAATTCTCCCTCAAATTAACCTTTGTAGCAATGTGTTTTTCGAATTTTAAAATACACTACGTGTTCCTCCGAATTATGAAATATCAACAAAAAACACAATTTGTTAGAACTTTTAATAAAATTTAGTACATAATTAAGATTTTGTATATAATGTAGGAGTAGTTTGGTAATTTTATTATGTCTAAAGCTAATTTGATTTAAAATTTTGAGAGAAGTTAAAAATTTTCTTGTTAAAAATATAATCTAAAAAACCTTAAAATTTAAAACAAATAATATTTTCTTTCGCTTTCATGTGACTATACAGGGCAAGTTAATAGTTTAATGGCTCACTAAATTGTTCAATAATTCTATTAGTTATGTACTATTATGTCATTTATGCTTAAACTCTTAATTCAATAAGTTTTTTTTTTAATATTTGATAGATCGAGAAAAACAAATATGTACGTTTTGAAGTTCAAGAGGAAACAAATGTTATCTTTTAAAGTTCGGGGCAATACTGTTACAAGAACTATAGTTAAGGGGAATTTTGTAATTGATCTATAATATAATTATAACTCGATAGATGTTAAATAAATGCACACTACCAATAAGCAAAAGGAAAATATCAGTGTCTATGGAGAAATTTATACTTCTAGTTTTACAAAAATTAAAAAAAAAATCGATATCAATTAAAATATGAAAAAATCATTTAAACAACCAAAAAAAATTTAAAACATTGCATTTTTATGATATTTTAAGATTGAATAAATATTGGAAAATATACATAAATAAACAAGTTTTATTTGAAAAACATTATAAATATTAGATAAAAATCCTAATACTAAGAGGAAGTACTTTGAAGTTCAAGTTGAAATTTCATCTTGATTCAAATAATATTGGTGTCATTATATGTATTTGAATAATGTTTAATATAGTTGTAATCAAATTCTTTCTAAAAAGGAGTAAGAGAAAAAACAATGTCGTCTTATAAAGTATTGATAAAAAAATTAAAAATACATGTAAGAATCGATTTTCTCATATATTTGATATTTCTTTTATGCTCGTCAGGAGTTTGAACGAAATACTTTCATTGACATTGATTTTTCAGCCGATATTTGCTTATAATTTTTCAACAGAAGATTTTTTCACACACACAAAACAAATATATATATATATATATATATATATATATCTTCCATCTTAAAAATATCCAAATTTTGGTGAAATATTTATTCATACCAAGTAAGATTTACCAACCACATACGTCTGCCTTCTTTTTTTTTTCTTTTAATTCTAGAAAGATAATAATTTTGATTGTTTTACTTTAAGATACTTTTTTTTGTTAATCACGCAATGATATCACGCAGTACTCTCGGATATTTCACCTGCAAATGCCTTTCATTTCCAACCAAACTTCATGTCTTCTCATCCATTAAACTATATGAGTCCTTCTTCAGTAGGTATTCCTACCAGTAGTGCACAGCTTCAAACTTAAAATCTAAGCAAAATTCTTTTTTATTTTTTTTTTTCTGCAGATTTGACATCTGATAAACAGGTAACTACCTATAGATTATTTTTCAATACCTATGAAGAAATCAACCAGACTATATTAGCATATTATAATGTCTCATGTATTGACATTAACCTCTTTGTTTACTTCCCATACAAGAGAGACATTTCTATGGAACTTAATCGAAGTGGGTCTTCCAGAGGGGCCAAGATTCCATTTTTTTTCTAGCAACTCAATACATACAAAAGACTACGCACCAAACAGATACATGTTACAAATGCTTGTTCGTTTTGGCTTGGAGCCTTGGATACAAGCCAATTCCTGTTTTCTCTAACAAGTTAAAAGAGGAATCTATTTTGCCCTTCTAGCAGTCTAAGGGCATAAGAAAAATTCACGTGATTCCAAAGGTAGAGGACTGAACAGTTGTAAATATGTTCTCAATAAGAATATGAAAAAATACTTTACCAATATCTTAACAATTAAATTTTCATTAAGTTTCCGTTATATCATCATACTTTATATTTTTTTATATGATTTAAATTTCACCCTAGGTTAAAAATTGTACTTGCTTTTATTTTTATGGTTAAAATCATTGTCTTAACGATAGGATTTTTTTTTTTTTTTTTGGGAGAATTCTCCAAATTAGAAAGAAGAATGAGGTGTGGCTTTTTTTTTTTTTTTCCTTGACTCATTTTGTCACTAGATTTGTTGGATCTTTTCCCTTCTAATTTCTTTTGGACGTATAAAAGATGCTTCTTTAGTTCTTCCTGACTCAGTTGAAATGCCAAATCCATGTTTATGCTTCCTCAGTTGCACGTAGTTTGGCTTTATAACTTCTAAGACTGTAGGAGCTCGTTTAATTTTTTTTTTCTTCTTTTTTTTGCCAAAAAAATTGTTAATATCTTATTTGTTGAAAAAAACAAAACATAGATACTCAAAACTTTTATTAGTACTTGCAGTTGACAACGTTTTTTTTCAATGGGAAATATGATTAGTGTTGACATTTGTCAATGATACTTGTAATCTCATGAGTAATAACTTCTTAATTTGGAGACAACACAATTGCACGATAGATGTGAACAAAATAATTAGGCTTGATTATAGGACTTGATTTTTGGATTCCTAATGTAATCTCTCTCTATGTAACTCTGTACAGTCTAATTATAAATGTCAAAAAATAAAAAATACACCATTCTTAATTTTTAGTAGGTATTAGAGCCCCACCAAAACATGAGAAATTGATCTCTCTTTGAAATCAAAACCCTATGAAAGGTGAAATGGCCATCTCCAATTGGCCAAATGTTGAAACGAAAAGGAACTCTCCATGAATCCTACCAACCAAACAGAAATAGTGTTGATGGTCAATTTCATATTAGGCCCCTCTAAGGTTTAAGCCCAGCATTTTCGTCCTACAGCACTAATGCGCTCGATCCATAGACCTAAGCCATGCTTAAGGAACTAACATAGGTCGTAATTTGGTAGGCCATGAGTACTCAAAGGGGCTCATTAATTTTACTTCAATTCAATTTTAAAGTCCCGTTTGGAAGGATTTTAAAGTTAATTAAACTAAAATATACGGGTGATGGAGGAAAATAGCCAACAACCATTCCTTTTGCTTTAAAAATAGCACAAAAGCCTCTATTTCGCATTTGAACAACCTAACAAGTCAAAATCCAGGCTCGAAAGCCTTTTGCGTTACAAAAATGCTAAGAAAACCCAATGACGGAGCACCAAAAACGTCTTCAGAGCAACCAGCATACGCCTTCAAAGGTGCATCTCCAAAGAAGTCCCGTTTGTGTCACCATAGCCTTTGTCTGAGTTGTAAGTTCGTTGTTAGAGGCATCATGCCCATGCCTTTGTCACAGGTTCTTGCGTGAATTTTTGAAATGCTCTAATGGCACATCAGGAATCTCAAACTTGATGAAAATGGAAAGACCTTATGCTGGAGGAAGTAGGAATCCTAAAATCAAGTTCTACAATCAAGCTTAATTATCTTGTTCACACCAAATATACAATTGTGTGAACAAGATATGAGCAGGATATCCCCATATATGAATATAGTTTAAGGATGCTTTCTACACGTTCACAACCTATGAGGAGCCTTAGGAACTGATTTTGAAGGCATATTATTCAAAAGATAGCAAGTGGTGTATAGTACATATCTCTAGAAAGATATAAGCAATGTTGAATTACTCATCATGGACCTAACCATGTCCAACAAAGTCCTATTCCTTCTCTCAATCGTGTCATTCTGTTGCGGAGTGCTTGGCATAGTCAAATGAGTTTTTATCCTATTCTCTACTAAGTGTCATAAGAACTCATCAAAGAGGTACTCTCCATCTCGATTAGATCGAAGTGCTTTTAATGGTTTACTTAATTGATTCTCTATTTTAGCTCGAAACTCCTTAAACTTATCAAATGTTGCACTCTTATGATGTATTAGGGAGACATTTCCTTATCTCGAGTAACCATCAATAAAAAGTGACTAAGTACTCGTACACTCCTCATGCCTTGATGTTCATGGGACCACAAACATCACTATGCACAAATGCCTTGATATTATTTGGATACATATGTGTAACCGAATGGTATACTATTTATATTGGTTATGTATAATAAATTTTTTAATGGTGAGATAATGGAATATAAGATAAATATAATCAAGAAGATAAAACAGGATTTTATCTTTAAGTCGATTATGAATACTTATATGGATGTTACACATTATGATATGTGATAGATGTTTAACTTATTAGAGTTTCATAATTTATATATAGTTCAAGAATATAGCTCAAAACTTTTCATAGAATAGCTTTAAAGTTTATAATTATAAAACATATACGTCGAGGATATGTTATCCTTAATCAGGATAACAAGAAGGTAAGATAAATATGGAATATGATTTTATCCTTAAGTTAATTATAAATATCGTATGGGGATGTTATACATTATGATATGCCATGGACGTTTAGCTTATTGGAGTTTTGTAATTTATATATAGTTCGAGAACACAACTCAAAGTTTTTAGTGAAATAGCTTTAGAATTGATAATTATAAAATATACATGTCGGGGATATGTTATTTTATAATTATAGGAGCTTGATTTATATATGTCTATTGGGTCCTCTTTGCTAGCTCATAATATTTCTCGTAACAATACGACATGTTTCTTCCACAGGTTGGTAACTTATGTTATTTATTAGATTGGCTAAAATTCAATTGATTGGATTTAACAATACATGTCTAGTTTATTGATTGAATTAATTTTGAGAATTAATTTAAAATAAACATGTTGATTTATTTGGAATAGATTTTATTTGTATGGGATTATTTGTATATGATTCTTTTAATTAGATAACTTTTTTATTGGGTTATTTTAATTAAAAATGAGGCTCTATGAAAGATACGTAGATCAAATAAGGTAGAATTTATCCAATCAGTTCAAATTGAGTGAATCATATAACTCTGAGAAGCTGAAAACATGTCTGCTAGGTCAGCTTTGACCACGTAATCGATCGCTATACATAGGATACGGTCGACTGTGCCTGTTGATGAGATTGTAAAAATACACATTTATTAAGGCTAAATATCATCATTTTGCATTAACATATCTCATTAAATCTCTTAATTATAGCATTTGTGTGTTAATTGGTATTTTAGTGTGTTTGTATGAAAATATATTTAAACATATGTTTTTAGTGTGTTTTTAAGTTTAATAATATTTTTAGTAATTTTTAAAATCATCTTTCTATGTTTTATAATTAATTAGTTTGTAAATAATTAAAACCGTAAAAATAATATTATGTTATTTTATTTTGAGGCTTAATGTTTTTGTAAATAATTTTTGAATTTATAAATATGTTCTATTATATTTCTGGTAATTTCTAAAAATATTCTCAAGTCCTAAATAATATATCTGTTAAGGTTTGTTAATTTTAAAAGTTTTTATCTATTTTTAGTAATTTTTGTATGTTTTATTGTAAAAATAAATATTTTTAATTATTGCAAAAATTATGTTTGTAAACAATTAATTAATTTTTTGTTTATTTTGTTTTATATTTGAAATATGCAAAAACAACAGTGCAAAACAAGCAAAAAGGGACATCAACTACTCAAGAAATAAAAAATAAATAAATAAAAAGCAGGACATATGGCAGCGTCTCAACCATCTGATCGCACCTATAAATCGATCTAGGCCATATGAATTTCCAACCCCTCCTTGAAATTCGTTGTAGTGTGTTCCATGTGCTCCTGCCTTTAGAGCTGTTCGATCAGTATACCAAAGACCCATCC
The DNA here is from genome assembly GCA_946598075.1 of Artocarpus hirsutus. Classification (NCBI taxonomy): domain Eukaryota; kingdom Viridiplantae; phylum Streptophyta; class Magnoliopsida; order Rosales; family Moraceae; genus Artocarpus; species Artocarpus hirsutus. Next base: position 9,031 of record CAMOHE010029375.1, on the reverse strand, counting down.
AACGATCCAATTCTCCAGCTCAGCGCTAGCTTTCTCTAGTCGGCAGATCCACCAATGGTCCACACATCCAACGCTCCGTCTTCATCTGGCTAGTATGGGTGCTTCACTAGATTGCACAGTAAAATCAGCACAATCTAGAGTAGTTTCACGCATGAAGAAAAAGAGAAAATAAAAAAGTAAAAAATAAAAAAATCTGATTCTAAATAAATGTGGGGCAGCAAAAATTATTCAAAAAATACCAAAATAATCCTAAATTGCCATCTTATTCATATTCAACCTAAAAATATCACAATAAAATAATAAAAATATTTAATAAATAAATAAATAATATAAAAAATCTTGTAAATACCCCTTATGCATTGTATTCTTCACTCCTCTTTGTGAGAAATTTCTTTCCTCTTGTAAAATGTAGTTCTAAGTTTAGTTTTAGTTTTCTTAGTTTTTAGTTTTATGTTTTTGTAAAACATTCTTAGTTTCTATGTTGTAAAATAGTTATACTTAGTAAAAATATATATGTTTTACCTTCAATATGTCTTTCTAAATTTCTTTTTTGTTGAGGAGAGAGAGAAATTTTGCAAAATTAAGGTAAAATTTTTTTAGTTTTTCAATGTTTTTTAAGTTGTTATAATGTCAAAATCATTCTTAAAAAACTTATGATTTTCATGTTAACTTAGATAAAATTCTTGCAAAATTAAGTTTTGATTTATTGTAGATATAAGCTGACACTGGTAATACTTAAAAACACTTTGATTATTTATAGATAAGGAATAACACGGTAAATACTTATTTGTAAATTTTTTTGGTAACTTTAGTTAATTTTGAAATCGTACATATTTGTTAAAAATAAGTTTTTGATGTATTATAAACGTGAATTGGCATATTAAATGCTTAGTAATTCTTGATTTATTGTAGACAAAATATGATATATTGCACACTTAAACTATTTTAATAAATAATTTTAGAAAAACTAAAATGTATTTAAGTTAATTACCTAAATAAAATCTTTAATCCTTAGTGTTGTTAAATTTTTTGTTTCTTCTAATTTAAGTTGCACTTATTATTAAAGTTCCATTTGCCATTCTAATTTAAGTCATATTTTTTGTTGTTGAAGTTTCAAAAATCACAAAAAAAATCTAACAATGAAAAACATAAAAAAGTGTAAATATTGTAAATAAATTACAAATAATTAACTTTAATCCTCAAATTTTCAGCTAATAAATAAATAAAAATAGAATAACTGATATATTAGACCTTTGTAATACCTTTTTCCTATGGGATCGATCTCACATTCATCGAGTTTTATTATTTGCACAACATTATACTTGAGGTTATATAAAACTTACACTTTTAGACCTGAACACCTATTATTTTCAAAAAACGTGTTTTCACCTTGGGATTTGACTCTAATTTGAATTTTGAGATAAGGACTAGCCCAAATTGTATATAAAGGAAACAATTCTCTATGTTTCTTAGATCACTTAAGAGACTAAGATAATAGTATTTTACTAAGAAGACTCTAAAACTCCTATAGAGCTATTATTCAACATCCTAAACTTTAGCCATAGGTTTTCACAAGAGGTTAGAAGGAGAGGTTACTTAAAGAAAGACTAAACAACGTGCGACCACCTACATTCCAATCTTTGAAAGAGAATAACAAGAAAGTCCAGTTGGTTGAGGCTCTTTCGATAGATTTCTCTCATAGCAATTCCTGCTATTTTTTAGTCTACTATGAGGTATGAAAGATTTTTTATTAATTTATATATATAGAGCATGTCTAACTTGTTTTTAGAAAAACGTTTTTAACTAAAAATTTTTAAAATCTGCTGCATTCTTGTTTTCCAACATAAGGTCAAGCACAAAACCCAGAATCAGCCATAAATGCATACCATTTTTGGCTAGCCCCAAATTCAACTCTTGAAAGTGCCTGACATGGCTTACTCCGGAGGGAAACAGAGTGCAGCATGCAGTGTTGGGGCATAGAGGCACCACCTTCAAAACAAGCCTTTAACCTTCATAATAAATATCCCTACCTTCACCATTCAACACAACAAATTTGAAAAGGCTTATATCCATTCATTTTACAACATTTTCACTCTCAAAAGCTTCATAAAATCACCTTCTTCTTCTTCCAAGTTTGTACTCTTCGAACTTGGAAATTTTTGCAGAAAAGTTCCTTGTCTTCATTGTTAGAGATAGGGCCCTTCCTGCAATACAACTTCAGCCTCTCTGAGTCTTACAAGAGTGTTACGAAAACAATTAGAAACTTCACAAAAGCCCCTCACCATCTTTAGGACCTTTCAAATCTCAAGTTTCTTATTTCGGCAAGCCAAACCTAGCACTAAGCCCACATGCGTTTGCCTTTGGAGAACATTTTCGGAAAGCCAAAGAAGTGCATAAACTTCATGTCTTTAGCTATGGTCACCATACCTCCTCTATCCATTATACAAAGGTAACCTAGATCTACTATCAAAGGCAACTTTGCTTCTAATACTCATGGAGATAGCTTTGTCTCTACCCTCTAAACCGAGACCTCTATCAACCATTAACTACTCTTCCTGTTGTCACTGCTTACATCAGTTCCTTTATTATCATATTTTGTGTCCTTTTGGACTTGTAGTGGAATTCTAGTCTTTTAGTAACAAAATGGGCCCTAGAAATCACTTTCTTCGGTTTATTTTGGGTCTAATCATCCCCAATATTTAGTTTGAAGTACCATGGAAAATACTTTGTATGGACTTGTTTGTTGCTTCAGCCATGTCAACATTGACATCAACAAATTAGAAGCGTATGCTATACTACCTCAACACGTCACATCCCGTGTAGAAACCTAAGAAAAGTCGATTTTCTCCAACCTTAAAACTGTGATTGGCGATGTTGTCTTTACACTATGTTTTCTCAATTCCACTATACACAATCATTACCATGCCACAATAAACCCAGATTGCAAGCCCAAGTGAAGTCTCCCATTGTCATTATAAGAAGAGAGGTCGTTGCACATAGATGGAACCTAAATTAGCCACTTCATTAGATTTGCTGCGAGCCTAATATGTGGTCCACATCATAACAGCCACCATGAAATTAACCTTTCACCATGCCTTTGAGAGCCTAGTCTTCTACAAAACCCGGTCACCTCTATGAAATCTACCATCACCGTTAAGTAGTGTCGCTGCAACTCAGTCCTAAGCTGTCGCTCTACCTCCACCTCTCCTCAAGTGTACTGTTACACAAACTGAAGATATAGCTCCGCCTCCATCAAACATACCATACAAATGCTTGTTCAGGATTTTCCTAATAAAGTGGCTCAGCTAGTCAAAAAACAACTAACATGGCATCCTACCACAGGTATTCCTCCCACATATGAACCTAAAATTTTAAGTAAAGTTAAATATCATATGTGTCTAACTATCATCTGTTAGAATCAACTATGTCATTTGTGAATTAATTATTTGTTGTATCTATTCTTGACAGTGTACAAGGAAGCTTTAATTGACCCAAGTTAGAAAGCTGCTATGAACGAGGAGATGAAATCCTTAAGAAAATGAAACCTAGGAACTTGTTGAGCATGGATATCAACGGATTTATACCATAAAGTACAAAGCAGATGACACAATTGAACGGTTTAAAGCGAGATTGATGGCAAAAAGGTACACCCAAAATTTTGGGATCAACTATGTAGAGGCATTTGCACCTGTAGCTAAAATTAACACAAAGTTTTAGGCCCTGTTTGGTAGTGTTTCATTTTGGTATTTGTTTTTGGAAAAATCTAAAAAGGAAAATGTTTTGAAAAATATGCTAAAACTGTTTTTGAAATTCTGTTTAGTTGTCTATTGTGGTGTTTTTTTTTTTTGAATTATTTTGCAGTAAAAAATTTATTAATCACAACAAAACCAAATTTAACCTTAAAAATTTTTTAATTATTGATGTTATATTAGTTAATAATACCAATAAAACCTAAAAAAATAATTTTTTAATTAAAAAATAACTTCAACAAAATAGGAAAAATTCTTTTTCTTCCTTCGTTGTAGCATCGGTGTGGGTTGAGAAGGAGTATAACATCAGCCTCAGCTTGGCAAGGGAGGGTCATCGTGGTGGATGACTATCTGAGGCGGGAAGGCTGTGACACCGGTGTGGCTTACGACGTTGGAGGAACTAGAGGGAGGGTGAGATCATGGGAATGGGCCAGGCACTATGGTTAGTTTGAGACCAAAAGGTTCGTCAGAGATAGGGAATGGGGAGTTCGATTCGTTGGGCTATGGGTTGTGGGTTGCAATTGTTGCGGTTGGGCGGCACCGAGACCTACCGGCCATAGGAGGGTGGCCACCGATGTTTCTGCTACCATCTGGGTTCACTGGGTGTAGTTGGGACGGTGACGGGGTCATCAATGAGGTCTAGTCGTAGGTTTGCAGAGGATGTCAAGGAAGGGAGGGAAAAAGGTTGAAGAGAAAATAGAGAAAACATTTTGTTTTATTTTGTTTTCATTTTTGGGGCTTTTTAAGGGAGTTTTTAGAAATGCTTTTGTTTTTTTTTTTTTTTTTTGTCAAAATTTAACCAAACAACTTTTTATTTTCATTTTTGTTTTTTGTGTTTTTGAAAATGAGAGAAAACTTCTCAAAAACAAAACCAAACAACCCCATTGTCTTTAGTTCCAAACTTGGACTGGCCACTACAACAGTTTGATTTAAAGAACGCCTTTCTACATGGTGAATTGTCTAAAGAAGTCTACATAGATCTCTCACCCAGATGCATGATACCTAAAAGGCATAGTCAGAAGGTGTATAGATTGAAGAAATCATTATATGGATTAAAATAATCTTCAAGAGCATGGTGTAGAAGGTTCATAGTCTATGATCACATTTGGCTATAATTAAAGCAACTCGGACCGTATTTTATTAAAGAAGCAACATGGGGGAATCACTTCACTCATTATATATGTGGATGAGATGGTAGTTACAGGAATGATCTTGAAGAAATGAAGGCTCTACAAAATTACTTGTCCAGAGAATTCAAAATGAAAGACCTAAGTTCTTTGAAATTCTTAAGATCAAAGTGTCTTGATCGAATAAAGGAATCTTTTTGTCTTGAAGAAAATATGCCTTAGATCTTTTAGAGGATATTGGTATTTCAGCATGTCAGCCTATTGAAACACCGATAGAAGAAGGATTAAAGTTATGTGTTGAACCTAATCAAGTGCCATTGAATAATGGAAGATATTGGAGACTTATATGGGTTGATGTACTCAGCACATGCAATGCTAGATCTTGCTTATGCATTAAGTGTTGTCAGCCGATTCAAGCATGATCCTAGAGAGTAACATATGAATGCAGTCATGCGCATTTTGAGGTGTTTGAAGTCAACTCCTAGAAAAGGGAATTTATTCACTAAAAATGTAGATCATCAAATCATAGATGCATACATAGATGCTGATTGGGCTAGAGCTAATAGATGATGGGCGATCTACCTCAGATTACTTTACCTTTGTAGGCAGCAATCTCATGACATAGAGAAGCAAGAAACATAATGTTGTTGCCTGTTCAAGTGTAGAAGTTGTGTTCAGAGATATGGCACTTGAAATTTGTGTAGCACTATGGCTAAGACTTTTATTGCAGGATTTGAGATATTCACCTAGACAACCAATTCAACCTTATTGTGACAAAAAATCAGCACGTGATATTGCCTATAATCCTGTTCAACATGATTGTACTAAGCATGTTGAAGTAGACAAATTCTTCATTAAAGAGAAGTTGGATGACACTCAAGATTGGATTCAAAGATCAGTTGGTCGATATCATCACCAAAACTGTCTCAAGTCCAGTGTTCTCAAAGTTTTTAAGCAAGTTGGGCATGTGTGATATCTATGCCTTAACTTAAAGAGGAGTGTTGATATTTGTCAATCAAACTTGTAATCTCGTGATCATTCCTAATTTAGGGACAACACAGTTGTACGATAGGTGCGAATAAGATAATTGGCTTGCTTATAGGACTTGATTTTAGAATTTCTAATTGTAATCTCTCTATATAACTCTGTACAGCCCAATCACAAATGTCAATGAACAAAAAATTCCTAATTTTTAGTATTAGCGCTAAAACTTTTAAACTAAAACCTATAATAAATGAGAGCTTTATATTGTAGCTTACTTTTTTCTGACCACTTTAACATCTGAGATTTTTATATTGTAGCAACTAAAAATTTTGGTTGGAACTGATTGTCAAACCCCCATTAAATACTGTTATTTTTTTTAATACTTTTAGTTTTTTTAACACTGTTAATATTTTTAGTTTCTTTTGTCCATAAAAGGATCATGAAGTCTTGGTGCTGGCACTCACACCTAACCTGCAATGGTTACCCTTACACGATGCCTACCAAGATGCTGAATGATAAGAACTTTATACATGGATCTCATGTTCACGGGTGGTTATATTGTGATATATTTTTAATCTTTCAAATATTTATTTTTTTTAAAGAACTCTTTTTTGTTATATTTCTAAAAACTTTTGCGACATAAAATTGAAATTGACTCTTTTTTTTTTTTTTTTTTTTTTGTTGAATATCATGGTTGGCGACCGCTACAGTCGGCAATTGTTGATGATTGGAGTTGTTAGATACCAGCGGTCCTTGACCTTCAATCGTTAGGCATCATACTAAGTTAATTTCGTATTGGCGGTCTTTGGTCAAGGACTGCAAAGTTTCACTATAGGATACCTGCCGTATATAGTTGACTATCGCCAATTGTCAAAATTTTTAATATCGTTGCAGAATACCACCGAGTATTACGGTAGAATAACAACAGTCGTGACGATATATATATATATATATATATATATATTGTTGGTTGTTAAAATTTTTAGTACTAAGATGAGATGCTTCTAAGTATCATGATAGGATATTGGATGTTACTAGTGTCTATAGCCGATGTCTTAATCTAATACTATTAAAGTGTATTTAGTATTCTACATAGGATGGCACGACGTTTTCTGCAAGAACTTTTTAGTTATATAATGTAATTTTTTGAGAAAATTACATGTTTTATCGTAATTTTTGGAGAAAATCCCATTTAGTAATGCAACAAAAACTATAACTTTAAAAAAGTACCGCCACAAAAACGAAACTTTAAAAGTGCACTCCCGCACGAGTAAAAAAAAAAGTTTACATTATGATTTCTTATACAATTGATATTTTGTATCTCTCTCTCCTCAAGTGTTTTCTATCTCAGTTTCGTCCCTCTATCCCTCTGTCATTTCTCTTTTCACGTCTTGCTCACCCGTGGTCCCTCGCCCAAATTAGATGGGCCTCTCTCTCTCTAGATCATGTTGCTTCGGAGCCGGTGGAGTTTCTCCGCCATCCTTACTCCAATGGACGTAGCAATCGAAGGCTCAAGGCTGCTCAAGGAAAGCTTCGGCGAGATTGAAGTTCTTCAATGCGGCTTGAGGAAAGATCGGATGAGATCTGTATTGTCATTAGATTGCGGATCTATGGTAGATCTAGAGGTCGCTGCGAACGAAGACGTAGGAACGTGATGAATCTCGGCGACGAATGTGTAAAGCCGAACTTTTACGTTTGAAGGTCATCTTGCCAAACCTCTACAATGTTGAAGAAACCTCTCTTCTTCTCCATTCGCACATATTCATGTATCTCGATGAATTTCCACAAATCTTGCTTGGATCGGCACTAACCGGGCTAGGATCGAGGGTTTGGTTTGACGTTGTCATTTCGTTCTCCTTAGCTGCCTTCGGGATCACCAGAGGAGAGAGGGAGAGGAAGAGGGAGATGGAGAAGGAGAGAGAGATTCATCAATGAGTCTTTGTAGTAGAAGACATGTTGTATTGTCAAAAATGATTTTCTAAATGCAGATGTTTGTAGTATAAAAAGCGTTTATCGTATTCACAAAGTGTTGGATATTTAAAAAATTAAAAATTTTCAGTTTAAAATGAAAATGGATTTTTAAAAACAAAACTTAAAAGAAAACAAGTATTTTTTAAAGATGCAAGAACGGGTCAGCCGGTTCTCCTTAGGCCCGCGTGGGCCGTGGGCTGGGTTGGCCCAATCTACAAATTTTGTGGGCCGAGCTGGGTAGACCCATATGAGAATTACCACGGCTCAGCCCACACCACGAGCTAATTTTATGTGGGCCGTGCCGTAAACCTTGAATGGGTTGGCCCGTTCGAGCCTATCTACGAGTTAGAATAGGTAGGTCCATTTTGGCCCATAGTGGGCTTAGATGGGCCAGCTCTAAGCCCAGCTCATCTATGTATGCAATTTTTAATTTTTAATTTTTTGTTTTTTTTTATTTTTGAATTTTTAAACAAGTTAACAAATATAAAAGTTTGAATAGTCAATGGAAATATAATAAGGGATATTTTATTCACGATTGCCTTATTAAAAACCTTTTTAAGGAAAACTCAATGGGATAAAACCTTGGTAAAGAAAAAAGAGTACAATCAAGATAATCGTACATAAGATGTTTACAAAATTACTAAAAAACAAAACAAAAAACAAAAAACATTATAAATGAAATTGGGCCACAATGGGCCTTCGGTGGGCTAGCCCATTGTGGGCCTATATGGGCCTTACATGGGCCAGCCGATGATGGGCCTAAACGTGTCGGCCTGGCCAAGCCCATGATTTTTCATGGGCCATGCAACGCTGGCTTGTTATACGACCTATAGGCCGATATATGTTGGTTTAGCCCAGCCTAGCCCACCAATATTTATGGGCTAGGCCTGGCCACTGTATCAAGACAGTCCCGACCCATTGTTGCATCTCTAGTATTTTTAAAAGATTCTAAAGAAGATTTTTATAACATAAAATTAAAACGATAAAGTTTTGAGAATCATTTGTACGTTTCATAACTAGTATGAAATTTTCTCTACTTAATAATCTATAGCATTTGATTTAATTTATCCTTTCTCATTAATTGCAAGCACTTTTATTAATTTTACAAGTCAATCTAAAGCAACAATATAACAAGTTATAATGCAGCAAATATTTTCCTATAAAAAATAGAAAATAATCATCTTTCACTAATGATTTGGT
>CAMOHE010029371.1:0-43694 GCA_946598075.1 Artocarpus hirsutus | reverse complement strand
AATCTTAAATCATAATCATGCTTGACTTGAAGGTGATCAAACAATATAATTTAAATATTGCATGCATCACACATTAATCATCACATCATCATCATGGCATTTCACATCATGCCATAACATAACATATCACATCATAACATATAACAGTGCAATAAATTATTGATCAGGCATTTTCATAACTTTTATGAAAATATTTAAAATTAATTTATTTTTAAAACTATTCATACTGTAGGCGAGATTCCTACTTACTTGGACTCTGAACTGAGCTGGTCCAGTTGCATCTCGTTGTATCTAGAGTCTATGAAGCATCCTCAGCAGTGCTCCTCGAGTGACCGTAGATGGCTAGGAATACTCCATGGAGATTTATTATTGCTGAAAACATCATTCTAGACTCTGTTACTACAGTCTGGGTCGCCTCGATTCACGTGCAGTTGGTACCGAATGATTTTCATCAGAGTAGAATTTGCTCAAACAGAGGTCACCATCACGTTTAGAGCGTCGAAACGAGTCGAGAGGTAGCCTCGGATCGTCGATCGGAGGTCCGGATCATAAAAACCCGAAGTGGTGGTTGACCGGCCGTTGACTGACGTTGACCACCGTGAGTTGGCTTTGTTGGCAGCTGGGCTCGGGCCTACCCCCCCTAATTCGACCCTTCTGAGTCCAATGACGGTGTCAATTTTGTCCAATTCGGCCTCTAACATAGTAAATCGAAGCTTGACATTGGCAGCAAAAATGGAGATTCTGATCTCCTATCTTCGGCGATGGCTTGGCCAAATTGGCTTGGGGGTTTTGTTCCCCACGGTCGTCTGAGCAAGTTAGGGGCAGTGGTGCAATCATGCCGTCACGTTGAACGGCAGCCCAAGGCCTCTCGCGGCAGCGCATAAAGGAGGAGGCCTTGCGTGGTTCTCCGACGGGTGTTTCATGAAATTGAAGGGTCAACGAGCTTCTCCGTGCTGGTCTGAATGTTTTGCCTCAACCAATTTTGGGGAAGGAGGTCGGGAAGTGCACAATGGTGACTCCCATGGTGGCGTATGGCGGTTGAGGTGGAACTCCAACAAACAATAGTTGTGGCGTGAAATTGGGTGATGGGTTTTACTCCCCGTCACCCTCTGAGTGCAATGGTGGTGGCGGTGTATCATAACACCGCCGTGAACGACGGCATCGAGAGGTGGCACGGTGAAGAACAACGACGGCTCCGACGAGGCTTCTCCACTCAAAATCGAGGTGCACCACCTAGTACATTTTGTTCTACTCATTGAGCTGAGTCCATTGACACCAAGATCGTGTCGATCGGAGCTCAGACGGAGGAGGAATCACGTCGAATAGATTGGGCTTTTCAGCGGCTTCAACCGGCCCATGTGGCTTCCTCCGGTGATGTTTTGGGTGGCACGGTACACTATTGGAACCAACTCGATGAGAGCTTTCCAATGGTATAGGTGGTGTCAAAAATGGAGGTCGGATCTTGGACTGTGTTTGAGGAGAGAGAGTAGAGAGAGAAAGTAAAGAGAGAGAGAGAAATGGGCTGATCTGATTGGGGGTTTTTTTTTTTGTATTTATAGACAACTTGTGGTCCACACAGTCTAAACCGTGCAATACCGGGTAGATCAAATTTGATCTATAACTTTTAAATTTTTGTGGACATAATTGTACTTTTGAAACTGTAATTTATCTGCACTTTTAAAGATAATTACATAGATTTTCAATTCTCTTATTGTATTATGGTGTTACTGAAATATTCGTGTTGACATAAAAATTATTTTCATAATTTTATTCATACTATATGGATTATGTGATTTAATTTTGAAACAATAAACTTTGATACATTTGTCTTTAAAATCGATGATTAATTATTTTCACAACTGTATACATATATGTATATATGTATATGAATTCTAAGAAAGAAATTGTGCATTTAAAACTTTGCTCAATATAACTATTTTATTATTATTATTATTTTTATTTATTTATTCATTTACTATTATTTTCAACTTTTAAAAGCTTTAAAATTTATAACATATTCTTTTCATTAAAAAATTTCATATCGTAAACTTTAAATTTCATTTTAAAAACAATAATTGTAATTTTATAAAAATTTTGTAAATTAAATTGACTATCTGAAAGTCAATTTAATTTAAATTCTAAACTTAGTACAATTTTGTGCCTCACAAACTACTTCTTGTAAAGAGCTATTTATGGGTCCACATCTTACCAATAGATCAGCGTTTGTGGACTCCATCAATGCTCTTCTTCTTCTTCTTATTCACTATTATTTTAATAACTGATATTATTATTATTGTCATTGTTATTACAACAATAATAATAAACCTTACATAATTATTAATGTGTACAATAATTAACTATACACATTCAAAACATTGAAATTCTTGCATCCTTGAACTTGGTGCTTACCATTTTTAATTTATGGTATGGAGCTCATAATCACTTATTGATCTGGGTTTCTTTTACTGAACTAATATCACATAGGAATTTTCATATAATCTTAGTAAGTTAGAAATTTCACTTGTGCCAAATAACATCATGTTTTTGGCTCATGCATAAAATTAATAAATTATAAACTTTTGGTTTAGCACATTAAATAATTATCCTTAATTATTTTAATACACTATCATAACATCACATTGTTACATGTTTCATAAATAAAGCACATAAATTTATGCATTCACAACATTATTTATCTCTAAGGTCTTACGGCTTGTAAAACCTTCAAATTTACATGTTAATAATTGCTAAGTTGTATTTTCTTACGCTCTTAGCTGAGTAATGTGGGAAAAATCCTTAATTAATCATAGTTATTAATGTTTGAATTTTTCGGGTCATTACAGGCTAGCCCAGCATAGCCTAGGCTGGCACGTTATCTTGGCTCATGTAAGGCCCATATAGGCCTATAATGGGCAAGCCCACCAAGGCCCAGTGTGGGCTAATTTCATTTATAATGTTTTTCTTTTTTTTTGTTTTTTAGTAATTTTATATACATCTTATATATAATTATTCTGATTGTTCTTTTTTTTTCTTACCAAGGTTTTGTCTCATTGGGTTTTCCTTAGAAACGTTTTTAATGAGGCAATCGTGAATAAAATATCCCTTTTCATATTTCTATTGACTATTCAAATTTTTATATTTGTTAACTTGTTTAAAAATTTAAAAATAAAAAATAAAAATAAAAAATTGAAAATTACATGCTTAGATGATCACACAATGGGCCAAAATAGGCCTACCCATCCTAACTTGTCGACATGACCCAGCTTGGCCCACGGCACACTCCCGCCTGGCCCACGTAAAATTGGCCCGTGGGTTGGGCTAAGCCAAGTTAATTCTAATATGAGCCGGCCTGACCAAGCCCACAAAATTCTTAGGTTGCCTGGCCCACAGCTCAAGTGGGCCTAAGGAAAACAGGCCGGGCCGGCCCGTTCTTGCCTCCCTACCCTTAATTTTTTTATTACACCATTATGTATTTTTTATTTAATATCATTTTATGCCCTAAATTTTGATTTTTGAGTACATATATCAAACTTAAACCTCAAATAAGTCCAAAATCTACTATATTTCAATATAAATTCACAATTTTTTGGACTCTAAACTTCAAAAAACTTTTGTTCAATTCACCTGAAAAAAATTCTTGGCTCCGCTACTATATGTGACAGACTGCTAATATTAGTTTTGGTGTAAATTAAACAAAGTAAACAAGGATGTTGGAATTTAGTCAAATTATCAAATAGGTGTTCTATCTCAAGAGTGATTCAAAGAGTTCAGTTTGCTATGAGCTCTCTTCCATAAAAAAATGTGCTCTTTTTATCTTGCTTTTGAAAAAGCAAATGCACTCGGCAACTGGCTTTATGAACGCTGATGTTTATTTGTCAATTCTTTGGCCAACAGTGTGGATGCTTTTATAAAGCTTTCGTTACAAAGGCAAGCTCACTTCCTAATTTTGTCGGTATAGGAAATGAAAAAGTATCTTGTGACTATTGGTTTTGGCGCAAAAATAAATAAATAAATAAATAAATAAATTGAAGACGCATCAGGATGGATTTCAAAATTTTTTTTGTGTGAACCTTTTGCCTTCACGATGTTAAATAAATAACTAATGTAGCGGAAACGTAAAAGTAAATTCGTGGGTTAGCAACAGGATGAACACGGTGCGATTTTTTAGAGGCTAGTGTCAGGATATGGCTATTAATTTTAATTTTAGTTTTGACTTGAAATTGACCCATTTAAAAATAAGTCGTGTTAGTATTAAGTCACTCAATACTAAATTGATATTAAATTGATCGGTAACTCTATTATGTTTTTAAAATATTTTGTTAGTATATATAATTTCAATAAATTGACAGTAAATTGGATTTGTTTTGTAGGATAGAAATAATTTATGCTTTAGAAAATATGTATTTTATGTTAATTTTATATAGTTTTGATTTGTAATTTATAGATTTAAAGTTATAAAATGTCATGAGTTAGTTTTGGATTATGTGTTAATTTTGGGTGGTAGGTTCCTTGAGGGTTTTTGTGTTACATATGTCATAAGCTAAGTAGGACGTGTTTGTATCGCCTGATGTTAGAATAGTTTATGTTAGTGTAAGAATTTCTCAACCCATTTGTGTCACAGGTCGTGTTAGCATTGAGGTGTTTTCAACTTATATTCAGCCTTAGAGGAGTACTAACAGCACCCTCTTTCTCACTCTTTACAGTCGCTGTATGACACGTAAAATTTATTATCCCATATTCTTTTAAACAATTTATAATGTTAGTGGATTGCATATGTTAGATTCTGAAAAAGTGAAAAATAAAGTGCTATTAGCATTTCTCTTAGCGTAAACATGACATGAACACTACCTACCGACATAATTGCTGTAAAAATAATCAAGGCCAGTCGGGCAAAAAAAGTACATCATATAAAACAACAAAATATCAATGAACGACATAAAAATGGCATAAATATTACCCTAAAAAAAAACAGCATAAGTATGAACATCCACGAGAAGAACAACAAAAATAATGCAAACATAACAATCAAAAGACAAATGCTCTTGGCACTCCACTTTTAAGAAATTTACAATTTAGCCCGATAGTTTTTAGAAACCATTGCAAATGGACCCCTAAGGAATTTCTTGATCACTTTTACTTAATAATCCACTCAAAATCCCAACCCCGGTGGCTTGCCCGTCTCAATAAAAGGCCCTAAAATATCAAAAACCGCAAAATACCATCACTTCTACCATCAAAGCTCTTTTTTAAGCCTGAAAGATGAGTTGTGTTTTATAGATTTTTCTTCACCATCAAAAGATGAGTTAAAAATTTCACAAAGCTTTGACAATATGAAGAGAGACTGGGAAGGCCATGCATCGGCCATTTCCCGAATGGCTGTGACCAGCTGGTCTAGGAACGGAGAAAGCAATGCATCGGCCATAGTACTACGGGAAATGGAAACTAGTGTTCGAACACTTACAAAGGAATTAAAACAAGAAAAACAAAGATATAATTGTATGAACTGTGAACTGATTTTGAAACTAGTTTATCAGGTGTTCTATATCACAAGAAAGTCCAAGAGTGAAGTTGCTGTGGACTCTTTTCATCTCGCTTTTTAAAGAGCAAGCGCACTCAACATCTGGCTTTATTAAAACTTCTATTTTTGGCTAATAATTAATAGGACACATTTTTGAGTTTAGTCATTTTTTTTTTAAGTTCGATTTAGTGGCTGAAAGATGAATCCATCTAGTTTTTTTTAGTTCCTGAAATTGTCTAATCAATACGGTGAATTAGTTAATCATAAAGCTTCCGCTAAAGACAAGCGCACTACCTAATCTTGTCGGTATAAGAGTATTGGTTTTGGCGTAAAATGTTTATTTTTCATATTTATACCAATAAAAGAGTGAGCATGTTATTGAGCTAAAGGGCCACTAGCTCATTGTCTTATGCTTGTAATGCTGGTCAATAACTTGGCATTGATTTTTGGTGATGGTTGGCTGAGTACAGGATAATATAGAAATCTCATGACAAGTTTTTTTTTTAAATAAAAAAACACATGACAAGTTCAGTGCATGCGTTATTCGTAAAATAGATTTTAATCTTTTACACTTTGACCTTACTATAAAATTATAGATTGAAACTGGGAAGAAATTATTTCTTTGATTTTAAGGATATTATTTTTGAATTATATGTGTATTTTATTTCCAAAAGTTACTAACCAAAAATCTCCATAAGTCATTCTTTCATTTATTTTTGGAAAGAGAAATTCAAAGTTTTCGTAATTTTTGCTAATACGCTTTGCCAGTACTACTCTGGCTTTAATTCAAGAAAGTTTATGATAAGTAGCACCTTTCAGTCTAGCTGGAAAGGATAAGCTTTTTTATGTAACTAGCTAACTTAAAAGTGTTCCTAAGTACAAGTTCTATTTGAGACTCATATCCCCTTAACTTATGTCCCCTCACTCTTTCTCAAACAACATACTCAACAAATAGTCACTTGTTTCTAAAGAGTGTCACCCTTCATCTTTTAATCCAGATCCACATCTTTTCTGCATCAACTATTTACAAAAAATCCTATTACTATTTTCAACCTTTGTTTACAAGATTTTTTTTTTTTTTTTTTTGAAATGATCATTTACAAGAAAGATTTGACCTATAACCAATTCACTCAAAAAAAAATTGAAACAAGGCAAAGTATATATTACTTTTGGTACTAATTAGACCTTCCGTTATCGTTGAAACGAAAAGTATTTCTTCACTTGAAAAAAGAAAAAACTTAAACTATTTCTTATTAGTACTAATTACCTTATTATTATTATTATTATTATTATTATGGTTATGGAAAGACCAACTTGAAAATTCTATGCATGTCATTTATATATACGTAGCTTTTTTTTTTCTTTTCCCATTTGCGTGGATTATGGCAAGAATGAAGCTCCTGAATAAAGGAACTCCTTTATGAAATATGGAAGGCTATAATATATAGAGTCAGTATCCAAGAATTTGAAGCCAAAACTAGGTGACACTCCTGTAAACAAACGAGTAAAAAAAAGGTGGCATGTATGTACATTTATGAGTGCATAAAATGTGTGATTTTGGGTTTAATTAAAAGATATTCTCTAAACAGTGACGAAGCTAGAACTTTATTTAGTGGGCGCTTGAGTTTAGTGAAAGTTTTAGACTAGTGTGACAAAGACTGAAAAATATCCTCTTTTTTTTGTATTTCTATTAATCTATAATTCTTTTTTTAATTTATAAACTTAAGTGTACGGCTTTGCATTTGGGTTTTCTATCTGAAATTATAATGGATGCAAGCCAAAAATATAAAATAACAAAGTACAATTAAAAGTAAAGATGATAAGTGATGAAACTTTTTAAAAAATTGTGAAAACTTTAAAATTACAAAGAATTAATGGGGAAAATAAAAAATTGCACAAAAATTAAAAACTTTAAAAAACTATATGATGGAGCTACTTTAACTGTGATGATTGTTTGAAGTTAGGAAAAATTAGAGGTTAAATAAGAAAAAGAAATGTATAAAATCATAAATCTCAAAATACATAATGGGCCCAACCCGCTCCGTTAACTCCCTTCATCACCGCATGTAAATACACTTGAAAAAAGTGCCTTTGTTGTTAAGCGTGTTGTTTGAGAAAAAGGGAGAAGATACATGTGAAAAAGGATATGATGGCATCGGTAAGCGAGTCTGAAATAGAGTCTTCATTTAGCTCCCTTCTGAAACCCAAAGATAATGATGTTGTCCATATCAATTTCAACATATGAATCAAAGCCATCCAAAACAACGACATCATATAAAGCGACAAAAATTTCAATGAACGACGAAAAAACAACTTAAATATTACCCTAAAGAAGGCATAAACCGTGACTCCAGCCCTTGACGCGACCCCATGTCGATCCGAACCAGTAGGCAATACAGCGACCCCAGCCTCGCGCCAAGTCTCAACTTACCAACTTGAGCATAGTGCTTGTTTCACCCTAGCCGCCTGACCTTTGGGTGATAGTCCTGGTTTGCTGGCCCTATCCTTGCGCCGAACCCACCTCATTGTTATTGGAGAAGCTATATTTTCACTATTTTTCTTACTCCTCAAATCTTATAAATTGCATAAAAAAGGTCAAATTTAAAAAATATTTTTTAATTATACTTTTATTTTTTTACTTTTAAATATGCTCATATTTTAACCTTAAAGCTCCAAATAAAACAAAACCATCCATAGTGTTATGAAGATTTAAATTTCTTGGACTGTTTTGAAAAGTGAATTAAATTTAAGTACGAGTTCATTTAGAAAAAGAACAAAATAGAAAATAGGTAAAATGAAGAATAAAAGATATTGGACAAAGTAATATATATACATATATATACTTACGTTGTAATTTTAGCTTAAAATTATTATTCTCCTACGAAACCCCCTAAGAAAATTTTATGGTTCTACCACTGAATAATGTCCTGACCTAAGGTGTCTGTTTCAACACCTATCTCAGCTTAGCTGTTCACAACCAAATAAATTGTTTAGTTTAAAAAATATTGAATATGCCAGGTTGCCACACCCAATGTCAATTCGAAGACCAGGCAACCCACCCAAGGTCGGCACTGGATTATGGCCCCAAGGAGAGGAGGCGGCACAAAAGTGGAGAAAGAAAATCCCTTAGAGTAGATAAGTAGAGAGAGAATCGAGTGTCTTATATAATATTTAAGCAATCCTATTTAATCCTGGGTTATAACCTCATTACTCACAAAATTAGAAGCCACAGTTTATAAATAGCAGGATTATAATCTATGAGTATAAAAATGATTTTTTCAAATGACATTACACATTAATGAAGGAGAAAAAAAAGCTGTGAGAGTCAATTATAATGTTTGTGTTCGCTGCAAGGGTGAGACCAAAAGTGATAGCTATAATAATCATATTCGTCCACCTAAATATTATTCTATTTGCTTAATTTACAATTATTTTTCACATCTTGGTTCGATAGTTGGCAGACTTCACAAGTTGTGAGCTAAAATGTTATCCCTTACCATACGCATAAAAACCTATAGAAAAGAAGTTACTTTTTTTTTTCTTTGACAAATCATGCCTTTCATGTTTTGTCCTCTACACTTGCAAGCATGCCTTGATTTGTTTCTTGCTTTTCCATTTAATTGACCTTCAAAGCATCCAGTCATTTAATAACTATACTTTTGCCATGTAAACCAGTGGTCCAAGATCAACTCTTTTTCGTGAAAACTTATTTAGTGGTTGACAACCTACTTGAATTATATTAAGATATTTTATCATCAATTTTTCCTCCTTTATTTAATAAAAAAGTTTGAAAAATATAAACTAAGAAGAGGGTTTCTGAAATGAGTATTTTCTGTTCAATTTAAAATTGTGTTTGTTTTAACTATTAAGGTAAAAAAGATGACTTTTTGAAATTGGTGGGTAGAAAACGATGAATTATTTATAGACCAAATATACCACATCATTTTGTTTATGTGGCACACTCATACAAGGAAAATTATATCTATGTAATTTGTCAATATCAGTTTTATATAGTTATGTTTCTCTTTCCTAATGTATATTTATTAATTACTAAATAAAAATCATCATAATTGCTATGTTTTAATCTTTTAACTTCAAATAATTTTATTTCTAATTTTAAAATATTATTTTATACATTTTCTTGACTTGATTGTACTGAAGGATGCTTTGCTGGTTGAGGCATATGTTTTTCCCATATATATATATATAAAATTTCGATGGAATCGTAAGACGAATATAAACAATTCGTGTAGCTGTTCAACTCATATAAAAAGACTCAATCCACTTATCTCTATAACCCGTAAAATAATCTGCAGATGGGATAGTCCTTACAAGCTCTTCGAACTATAGTGTACATGTCGTCGTCCCAGACTCTTAGCAACAATGAAATTTAAAAGTTGCTCTAAATATTGAGGAAAAACACATGGCTCTATGATGGAATAGCAAGCGTTCTTCAAGACAACTCAGTCAATGAAATGTATTAAAAAATATTTTAAATGAAAAATAAAATTATTTAAAGATAAAAGACTATAAAGAATTGAAGTAGAGTGATTATGATGATTTTAACTTAGCAATTAATGATAAATGAAAGAGAAACACAGCTGTAGATAATTGACCTTAAAAAGTATACACGTAAACAAAATAATGTGGTGCACCTAGTCTATTTAATGTGGATAAATAACCATGCTCATGATCTCACATCCTATTTTTTAATATTCCATCCAACATATGCGTAGTGTAAAGAAAATATATGAAGGGAGTAAATTTGAAGAAAATAAAAAATATTATTGGAGGTAAAAGTTAAAAAAAAACCCCTAGATCATTGGAAAACTTATGTGGCTTTATTCCGCTACACACATACATACGAATATTCCACGTATATGCATATATGCACATAAGCACAAACATGTCAGGCAAATGTTTCTTTCCAAAGCTACCATATATTATGTGTATGATGGATGTATATTTTAATTGCAGCAAGTCCTTCTGATTAATTTGTTTACGCGACTTCGGCTGCGTCCTTTGTTTTATCTTTTACCTCTGTTTGTTTACTTAAAAGATAAGGAGTTATTAACACTATTAGTCTCTATATTAGCAACATTCTATCATTTTGGTTTTGAAGCTTTCACAAAGAGAGAGTGTTATTTACATTGTAAATCTCTAAAGTATCAGCTTTCTATCATTTTGATTCTGAACATTTTTTAGTAAATTACTCTCTGATTTTTTTTGGTTATGATAATAAAATTGATTATGAATTTTTAAAATTTAACTTAACAAATTACTTCTCTACCGAATAATAACATAAAACTTGATGAAAGAAGTAACACTAAGTGCCAAATGTTATGAATTTCAAAGGTTTTTAACATTAATGAAGAGAACATTTTGTAGCTCATGTAACAAATTCGATAAGATTTCATGTTATCACACGATGGTCATGATTATCATTGTTAGATTTTAGAAATTTATTATTAATATTATGATTAGGGACTAAAATTGCTAAGAGGAAATGTACAGAGACTAAACTTATACAATGCTCTGTTGTGGTTTCAATTATACAATTTCAACAGCAAATAATGTATAACTTTTACATGTTATAATATAAAATAAAAATTAGTTACAGTATAAAACTCTTACATGCTATAGTATATAGTTTCTATCACAAAGTCTTAACTGTTCTACCACACATCACATAAAATGTAAGGACTAATAGAGCTAATAATAAAATAACCGTGATAATAAGGAGAAAAAAAAAAAAAAGCTCACCTATACATATATATATATATATATATATATATGCACTGAAAGAGGAGCCTATTGTTAATTTTTTATTCGATGCCCATGTTACCAAGAGAAAAAAAAAATCATATATATATATATATATATATATTTTGAAGGAAGAGCCTATTATTAATTTTTTATTGGATGCCCATGTTATCAAGAGAAAACAAGTCAATAAACGAAGTTGAGGAGGAAGGAAGAGGACCAAAAAAGGAAGTCCTTCTTTAATGTATTAGTGATAGAAGCTCTTGTAATTACATGATTCATGTATTTCCGTTATATTCTTTCTAATCAGCAGGAGAGCAACGAGTATCTGGTTAAAGAAGAAGTATACTTGATTGATCAAGTTTGTTCTACTCTATCAGGTCAAGAGGATTTGTAGAGAAGAACATGAAGAAGAAGAAGAAGAAGAAGAAGAAGAAGAAGAAGAATATCCAGCTTCATGAAGAAAAAATTATCATATATTATGGCACTGAATGTGATCAAGATTCTGTTTATGTTCCCCTGCAACTTGGATAATTTGGTCCAAATATGTTGTGCTAATTTCTCAGCAATATTAGTTGTAGTAAAAACGACAATCGTTGCTGCTCTACAACATGACTGAAGCCTGTTATGGGAAATCATGTGGTTCAAATTCATGAGGTTGGTCATCTAAAATTAAAACTGTACACACAACTCAGACGTTTTTTCATTTCATTTGAACGAAAAACTCTGCCATAATGAATCTATGTTATTTGAGTTACATTATAATTGGACTAAAAGGTCTCATTTTCCTTTCTTTATTATTGTTGTTATTATTATTTTATTATTAAAAAACGTAGGTTGTGTTCGTCAGCAGCTGAACCGCGCAGAATCCTCCCTTTCGGCATCATCACTGGTACGCATCCATTTTATAGCTAGAACTTTGTTAAATTAAATCTTGAAGTTTATGCATGTTTGAATTCGAAAGGAAAGTTAAAAGAGGACAGTAAAACAAGCTAATAATGAAAGTGTAGACAATCGCTTCTTTCTTAGAAAAAATAACATTTTTAATTCGGGGAAATTGTTTAATTTTCAGAGGGGAGACTGCATAGGCAAAAGACCAATTCAACAAAAGTAGGAGCTCTCCCCATTCGATACAACTTATGAGAATCTTTGACCTTGTACAAACGAAAATAATTTGACAATAGTTTGGGTAATTAAATTTATAAGAACATATATAGGTGGTTTTTCATTAGGCATTGCTTTGTTAGGTGTACATGTTGCAGGAACATATCGTAGTAGTACATAGTATCTGAGAAATTTTAGCTAGGGATACAGAGGCAAATCCTTTTTAAAATAAACAACTATACTTTTTCTACTAAGGAAAATGATCACTCATTATTAATTTAAAGTAAAAATAACAAAAATAACTTTCATTAATTATTAATTAGCTATAGTACATCAGTAATAAACCCAATTACATCAGTAATAAACCTAAGTACATCAGTGATAAATTCAAATTTATCAATGATAAAATCCATCAATAAAGATCAAACCCCAATAAAAAAAACCTAACTTTCATATTCTATCTATTCTCTCTCTCTCTTCTCTAACTACATGAGCTGTCACAACCCTGCACAAGTTCTCCACACATTGGCACCTCCTGTCCTTGTCAGAGGTCATGGAATCATGTTAGAGAAGATGATCTGGTCGGCTGAATCATGTAGAAGTTTGTATAGCTCTTGATTGGTTGACGAAGGCCGCTGCCAGAGCCTGAAAAAGCTAGATCTGCGAGCATCTTGTTCCTTGATGGTCACCAAAATTCGACGAAGCCCAATCTTCGATCTTCTTCCTCAACTCCGTTGTAGGTGGGGGGAAAAATAGAAGAACAAAACGTGGTATATGAATAGTCAACAATATCCCTAATTTTTAAAAAGTTAGCACACAAATTTTGTTGTGGGTAAAAAAAGGGCTACCCAACCTAAATGCTCTTTTTGTAGTCGCATTGACTATTAAAAATGACTTGTCATTGGTAATCCTGCAACCAATGGGTTGAGTCGGTTTTTGGGATTTTTCAATTTACTCAATATAGTGGGAATCAATTAATTTGAAATTTAAAAAGCCCAGCCCCAAGAATTTGAAAATAAAATCAACATGATCACAAATAACTATAGCAATAAATCTACACTTTTTGTAACAAACCTACCTTTATTTGGTACTATATTGTCCGCTCGGGCCTAAGCCTATATGGTTTTGCTCTTAGACTTCACCCTAAAGGCCTCATACAGTTAGAAGATTGTATGTTTACTTATAAACCATGACTTATAACCTTCCCCAGGTGATGTGATTCTGCACAGCTTATCTTGCCTTGTCTCTCTTGCCTCAAGGGATTGATGACTATCACAATCACCCTATCTTTTGAGGCCAAACGTCCTCGTTTATATCATTTCTTGTTGGGTCATAGCTATGATACTATTTGGTATAATATTGTCTATTTTGGGCCTAAGTCGAATGGTTTTGCTCTTAGACTTTACCCCAAAAGACCTTATACTATTCTCAATATGGTGTCTTTACTTATAAACTATCATTTATAACATTCCCTAAATGATACAAAATTGCACAGCTTACCCTGTCTTGGCCCTCTTTTCTCAAAGGATTGATGACTGTCGTACCTTTACCACGATGTTAAGGCTTAGAGTTTGAATTCCTTTTTTTTCTCTCTTACCCAAAAACAAAAAAAAAAAAAAAAAAAAGGAGAATCAACCCACACATATATAGTTCAAGTTGGGTTTTAGACTTAGTTTTAATAATAAAACTAACAATACACACAATTAATTCATTTACATAAACTTCAAATAAAAATATGAAAAAGATAATTGAAATTAATGACATCTTGGGGTCGTTTGGTTTCGATTTTAAAATCATTTTTCCCTTTTCTCAAAATACAAAAAATAAAAATAGTTTTAAAAATATATTTGGTTAAAATTTTAGTCCAAAAAGATGAATTTGAAAACACCACCCAAAAGGTCCCAAAATTAAAAACAAAAAGTTGTTTTTGCTTATTTTCTCCTCCTGAGGTGGCCTTGCTAGCACTCCCATCGGTTGTCATGTCCTCATTGGGCAGGCCTTCTCTATGTAGCTCTTGACCCCATGTGTCCTTGTTCTCATTGGCCACCGCACCTTTGCCAAGCAAGCCCTCATCTGCCACCCCTTCCTCACATCGCCCTCGACCCATGGTGTCTTCTTGAGAGAGAGAGAGGGTGGGGGCTTGGGGTTGTCAAGCCTGGCCATCAAGGGTGGCCCAAGGGCCGGCGGGGGTAGGGGTTGGGTCCATGGAGAGAGAGAGGGTGGGGCTTGGGGTCGTCGATGGTGGCCGATATGGGTTGGGCAAGAAGGGTGGGGGGCTAAAAAGTTGTCCAAATCAATTTGAAAAAAAAAAAAAACTCAAAAATTAACTAAAAACAATTTCAAAAACAATCTTAACACATTTATCAAAATATTCTCATTTTCAAATTTTTATCCAAAACAAAAACATTTTAAAAACACTATCAAGTTGCCCTTATTATTATTTTTATAATACGAAAGTACTTTAATAGTGCTCAATGGTTCAATAAGTTTTCCCAGTGTGTTTTTATTGCATCAAGCACAATTAAAGCACAAGGTGTATTAGTCCTTATCCGTCATGCCAAGCCAAAAATTTTAAATTTTGAGCTAACATGGGAAGGACTCGAAGCTTTAGCGGGTTAGGTCCAACACAACGTGAAGCACGTATAAGCCTAGTCGATGGACATAGAAATAAGAGAACCTTTAGGAATGTCACTATATCAATAGCAAATGGTAAGTCTTCTACCTCTTAAATAAGATTAAAATTATATAAGTTTGGATGATCGATCAAACGTTAACAATATGTGTTTTGTTGGATTTACCCCACTATTGTAGGGCCAGATATCGAAATAATCTATTACATTAGGATTGGTAACCTACTAGATTATATTCTCAAAACCTATAATGCCAACCAACTAGTGCTGACGCTGGTTGCTGTATGCTGATCGTCGAGTAATATTCTATATATATTAACTCAAGGCATCTACTAGATTATGTTGCCTTTTTTGACCTTGGTCGTCATCAAGGAAACCAGTTATTGGGTAATCTACAAGATTACCAATGATACTTTACCCAATTATTTTTTCTTTTTCATCACAGATCGCTCATTGTCTCCATGGCTTGTTGTGAAAATAGTCTAATAGTATACAGATATTAATCTACTAAGTTAATTCCCGGAGCTGTCTCTGGCCAGTAGGCGAAATAACATTGTAGATTATTACTAGTAACCCACTAATTAACTAGCAAAATAAGAAAAGAACTCACACCATTTAAAGAAATGCCAATTAAACTATCGTCTTTACAAAAGGAAAAGTGTTTATTAGAATATCTTCAATGTAATGCTGATATATCAATATCAGTATTTGAGTGTAAAAACACTCTTCAATATAGTGTTACTTTTAGTTCAAATTTTCTACATGCAAGTAGCCATACGAATATGATAAATATGGCATTTGATGCATTTTGGTTCTTTTTCTTTTTAATCATTACAATGTTGTCATCTTCAAATTATTTTGATATTAAAAGTTTATCTTTACAAATTTCAATGCTTAATAATAATAACAAAAAGGAGATTTAATGCTTGAAATAACATCATTTATTGTAGCACAAAGTAAAATGACACATCAAATATGCTATTTTAACACTATTTAATGGTAAATATAATATTAATATTGACATTTACATTGAAATTGAAATTATTGTATATATCAAACAACTAAAACTATATAAAAGATGATAATTGCCCCTTAACCCCTTTTAATTTTCCGCCAATGCGTGTCTTAATTTCGTATGCATTAGGCAAGAAGGTATCTAAAAACAAAATCTTTCACCTGCGTAATGAACCTCCCAAAAAATAATTGCTTCAGCTTCTTTGTCAGAACATATTATAAGTTATACTCAAAGCTCACTAGCCGAGGCAAGTTATATTGAATGTGGGCACTCCCATTTAATTTTTGAAAATTGTACTTTTGCCCAACAAATTTTTCAAAAAAAAATAAAATTAATTCTATTTTGTAAAAAATTATAACTGAATACCCACTGAAAAATGTTGTTATACCTTCTATTTTACAAGTAAAATTAAATTTACCCCCATTTAATAATAAAAATATATAACTATATATCTATTTAATAAAAAATATTATCTTTATTTTTTTATTGTACCTTCACTACAAAAAATGTCTAGCGCGGCTAACACATTATAATGTTGTTATCAGAAACAAATGTAAGTAGACTAACACAGTAATTGGTTTTGCCTCTGCTTGTCTCTCATTGCGATCTGCCTCCAAATTTACCACAGTAATTGGGTTAACAACAAAAAGTACCCGAACATGGTATGTCAGTGCAAAAGTGTACCTTCGAACACCACTCTGATTTTCGTGCAAATCAGGTCAACCTTTGTCTTGAAAATTCATGCCTTTATGTCTTATCATCCAGTTTCAAAGTTCTATTAACTTCAGCTATGGAGTAAAATATTTGAGCTGACAGAAGGAAAAAATAATAATATCCTCTGCCAAAAGCGGGAGATGACCATAATGAAACAAAACTTGCTGGATGAGACAAAACGAGGACGGGCTGATATTCAAGCCCTAGCTTTTCTACATCATGCATGCAGTCATGGACAATAATAATACACAACTCAATGATTTCATAAACCATAGATTGTAATACTTTTTCTTTTAGTAAAATTAATTTTTTTTAAGTACACATCATATAACGCCTTTTCACAGACGTCACATATGTCGTTATATTTATTCTTTTTACCAATATAACATAATTTAAAAATATACCCCAAGATCCATACATATATTTGTTTTAATTAATTACTTGTTTATAAGTGTTCTTATATAGTTATCACACCAAATAATAAAACCATAGTTTAAATAAAAACATCACAACATATATAAATCTGCTTACACAGTTCGGTAGATCGAACTTTAGACTTTGGCAGGTCGAACTTGACCGACAGTCCGAACTTCAACCATCGCAGGTTGCCCGAGGCTCTGCAAACAAGGTTTTAAAATTGCGAAGATCGGCAAGCCGATTCATGGTAATTAGCAGGCCGATACTGATACCGACAAACCGACCAATAATGATCATCAAGCCGAACTACTGTTAGAAAAAACAAAATTCAATTTTAAATCAAATTTCATTAATTTAAAGTGCAGAAAAATAAATAATAATCTAGTAAAATTATAGATACGTAGTTAAAATCTTTAAAACTATTCAAATAAACATACTCAGATAACAAAATATAGTTTATAACTTTAAATTTCTTCTTTAGCGTTTTTTCATTTTCAATCCATCATGCATAGCTCACACGCCCTTCTTTGCCCTCCATCTAATCCATGATCTTTTTACCCTTATCTGCAATATGATGTAAAAGTAAGTAAGCCAAAAGCTTAGTAAGTACATTTTTCTATCTCACAACATAAAACATTTAATAAACATTTTTATGAAACATAATTTCCCTAATCAACATCATCATAATAGTGTACTAGGCACAGTTTCATATAGAACATATCTTTTGTTAACATTAACTATATTAAAACTTTGTTAATTTTATCTTTAGGGGCCTAAGTGTTGCACCATTATCATCATCATAGGTGTGCCGTCATGAGGAGAGATAGGTAGCTAATTCCAAACCAAACATGATATTATAATATAAACATAACATAACATGGGGTGTGCAACACTTATTTAGGTGATACATATGTGCATACATATATCTATACTTTTATACCTTTGAATGCCTCATCATCAAAACATGCATAACTTTGTATAATAAACTTTCATAATAATACATTCAATAAAACCGTTATAGAATCATCATAGGAATCATCATGAACATAAAATTCAAACTTTTCACAAACCACATCATGTTGTAGGTGGGAATGCACTTACTTGTTTAGTTTACTCAACCTTAACTGTAGGTGACGTCGCCACGGTCTTGATGTGCTCACTCCTTAGTGTGTTCATGTCATACATTCATTTAAAATAAAATTAACATTTATTTTCATGAAATCATTTAATACCATATTACATCACACATACATTCTTCTCTTGGAAACATTAATCCATAACATGTTTCATTAACCTATAAAACATTGAAACAAAACTGCCAATACAAATGCTGTCTGACCCTTATGAATTCACATCCCAAAATCTCATAATTCACGCACAATTCAAGCACCAAACTTGGCAGGGACAAAGTTATCATATAAACATATTACCATAATTTTTCATTGGTCATAAAAATTTCATGATAACCAAAACAAGTCACACTAATCAAAATGTGAAATCTGCCAGCACAAATAAACAGTGAGCAACCCCAAATAACACTCCTAAAATAAATTACCTACTTTACAAAATAATTCTATAAAATCCTACATGTAATAGGCACCTAAAACTATAACATATCCAAAAATTTCCTTTAAATAAATTCAAAACAATCCCAAATATATGCATTAAAAGTCAGAGATAAAAATAACTTTAAACATATCGGGCAATGAGTTACATGCAATCATTATTCTCAAACAATTAAAATAAATTTATTTAGACCCTAAAATTCTTATGACATCTTATTAACATTTAAATATAGAAGCACAAAAAGTCTCATCATCAAATAAATTCATTTGGCCTTATAAAATATTCACACAAACAAAAAGTCTAGAATTTCACTGATTGACAGCCATAAAACCTAGCCTTAAACAAAATTCAAGAACTCATAAAATATTTATCAAATCATGCCAAAACTTTCAAGTCCATAACTTAACTTACACATGAACATTTCTACCAAATTTCATGAAAATCAAAGCACATTTGCCCCTTAAACAAAGATCGTACATTTGTGCAATCACATCGATCAACAACAATTCACTAGGAGTGGCAGAGAGAAGAAATTTCATTTCTTAGCATAGAAAAATCCAATTGACATGAAATTTTGAGAATTATCACATAACACCTACATGAATAACATATTAAAATTTCAGAGCAAATAGAAATTCCTAGACAAAAATACAACAGTAGAATTAAAGGCAAAAAAATATATATCAGAAATAAACCGAGAACGAGTTCTTACCTTAAAGCAAATTCTTCTCAATTTCCCTTCAAATTCGCCTAAGAGAACAATGTTTTATTCAAATAATTGCAACAAAATTTAAGGGAGGAGGGAAGAAAGCGTGGAGAAGAGAGAAAAGTGTTTGAGAGAGTTTAGAGAGGGAGAATGTGATAGAGGAAAAATTGTTTACATGAAAGAAATGAGAATGGCGTAAAGAAAGGATAATCTTTCTACAATATCAGAATTTTCTGACTAATATTTGTGGTAAATTCATGTGGGGGATGGGGAGTAATAAGGGAAGGTCAATTGATTTGCTCCGCTTACCATATTTCAAACTTTCAAAAATAGGAAACCATATCAAATAATTCAATCATCATAAAAGTCAAACCTTTCATTTTCCTAAAATAAGGAAAAAGACCAAAAATATGCTAATCAATCAGAATTAATCGTCCAATTATATCCAATAATCAATGTCACAATTTTGAAAGATTTTTACTGATTGCTTGTCAGCTGTCGTCGGCCTACCGACTGTTTAGTTGGGCCTGTCGATCAAGTTCATCGGCCTGCCATTCTATGAGGGACAATGCGGCCTGTCAAACTTGAAGAATGGGCCTGCCGAACTGCCATAAACACTAAAATATAACAAACATTAATTTATAACTAAATAATTATCAAGCATACAATGTAAATGACATAAACACCTTGAGCACATTAATTTTCATGTGACTGTCACCTGTCATAATACTCAAAATAAAAATAAAATAGTCAGTGATATTATATCATATATTACTAAAGAAAATACTTAACGTCGTTATTCATTTGACATAATTCATTACTTGAAAATTGGCAAGTGTTACAGATCATGTCTATAATTTTTGTAAAAATTTTTTTTACAACAATAATATAAAAACATTATATCATGATTAATAAAATAAAATTTACCACATACTATGCAAATTTACAATATAAAAATGCTTAATATAACCAGACACATTTATGAGAATTTTGGGCATTACAATCTCTCTGCCTCACCAGACTCTCTACACTAATTTGAGCATTATTAAATTATTTTTAATGTGGTTGGAGGAGTACTCTAATAGTATCTCCTTCCTAAAAGGGAGACTGTTAAGTAGAAGGCTTAGTAGCTGAAAAGAAATAAGCCAAAAAGCTAAAGAAGGCGTGCAAAAATGAAGGGGGAAAGTCCCCCTTTTATAGTGCAAAAATTGTACTATTTTTTTTTATTTTTCATTATATTTTATTAATTTATTAGATTCACACTGGTTACATGTGAATGAATGTGTACGTGTGTGTGTGTGTATATATTATTTTTTATGATGTCATGCTGACGTAGCATTGATGTAGGCACCATTTGTATTTGTTGTCCGTTTTTGCCTTTCTTACGTTGTTTTGTTTCATTTTTTCTCCAGATTTCAAATCTAAAATTTACAAAAACACTAAATTAATTATTTTACAAACAAATTATTTACAATAATTATTAAAAATATTTATTTTATTATAAAACACACAAAAATAATTACAAACTTCTAAAATTTCAGTATCTTTCAGTTTGACATAGATATAATTTTGAAGACTTAGAAATATTTTTAGAAATTACTAAAAATATTATAGAACATATTTACAAACTCAAAACACACTACTAAATACATTAAGACCCAAAATAAAATAACACAACATAAATTTTATGGTTTTGACTATTTACAAACTAAACACATATTTAACACACAGAAACAACTCTAAAAATTACCAAAAATGTTATTAAACATAAAAGCAAGCTGAAAATACATTTTTAAACTCATTTACATACTAAGACACAAACATACTTGCTAATACAAAATGCTATTAATTAGAGGATTTAATGAGAAATAAAGATATAAATAAATGATTTTATCATTGTAAAATATACACTTTTACAGTCTCATCAAGAGGTCACCTAAAAAAAAGCTATATGATGTGTGACCACATGCATTCCGATCGTGGAAAGAGAATAGCAAGGAAAACTAGTTGGTTGAGGCTCTTTTGGGAAGTTTTCTCTAGTTGTAGTTTCTATAATTTTTGGTCTACTAAAGAGGTATGTAAGATCATTTATTAATTTATGTACTTAGCATGTTTAACTTGTTATTTAGAAAAAGACTCTGATTTAAAATTTTTAAAAATTTCACTGTGTTCACATTTTGTAATAGTTGGGATTAAAGGGCAGGCTAAAGATTAAGAACCGAGGTCGGAATTGGGGTCAAGATTCGTAATCAAGACAAGGATTTGGGGTCAGAATCAAGACTTAAGATAAGGGTCGAGGTTAAGGTCATGGTTGGGTCGAGATTAAGGATTGACCTTGACCCTACTCCCGACACCAAATCTTGACTTCGACCCCTACACTAACCTCGACCCTAAGTCTTGAATCCTGACCTCGACCCCAAAATCTGACCCTGACTTTGGTCTTGGATCCTGACCTCGATTTTGATCCTAATCCCAAATCCTAACCCAATCTTGACCCCAACCTCAACCTTGACCTTGATCTCGAATCTTGACCTCAACCCTAAATCATGAATCCTTACTCCTAGCCCTGAAACCCGACCATAACCATGGTCCTAATTGCAAATTCCAAAACTGATCCTGACCCAACTCCGACCTTGGCTCCAAAACCTGACCACAATCTCGATTCTGAATCTTAACTTTAACCCTGGTCTCGAATCTCGACCTAATCCTATATCTTGACCTGACCTGAAATCCTAAATCCTAACTCCGACTTTCGTTTTGAATCCCAAACCTAATCCCAAATCCTGACTCGACCTTGAATCCCGACCCTAACCATGACCTAGGTCCTAAATCCCAACATAGATCTCAGCCCTAAAGCTCGATCCCAATCCTAAATCCTAACCTTGACTTTGAATCTTGAATCCTAATCCTAATGCTGACCTCGTCCTTGGTCCTAAATCCCAAATAAGCTGGGCCCTGAATGTCGACTGCGATTTCAAATCCTGACCTCAACCTCGGTCTTAAATCCTAATCTTGACCTCAACCTTAACCCTAAATCTTGAATCCCGACCCTGAACCTCACCCTAGTCCCAAGTCTTGAATTTCGATCTTGAATCCTGACCACAACATCGACCCCAACCCCAAATCTCCATCTCGATCCTGAATCTTGAACTCACCTTCATTCTCAAATCTGGACCTTTATCTCAACCCTAAATCAAAAATCATGACTCCAAACTCAACCTTGAAACCCAACCTTGACCTTAGTCTTGATCCTGATTTCAGTTCCAAATCCTGAAACTGATCTTAAATCTTGACCCTACTACGAATCCCAACCTCTATCCTGAATCTCAACCACGACCTTGATCCCAAATATTGATTCTAACCTCAAATCCTACCCCTACTTGGAATCCTGAATCCCGACCATGGTCGCGAATCTTGAATTTACCTTACCCTAAATCTCGACCCTTTACCCTGACCCTGATCTTGCATCCCAACTTCTACCGACCTTGTTTCTAAATCCCGACTCTTGACCCCTTTGACCTCGACCTTGACCCTGAATCTTGACACCTACCCCAACCTAGACCCTAACCCCACTTCTAAATCTTGTAACCAAATCTCGGCCCTGACCTCAGTTTTGAATCTCGACCCTGACTCTGAATCCTGACACTTGAAACCGGTCTGGATCCCAGATCCTGACGCCAACCCTAAAACTCATCCTTAGAATTCAACTTTTGTACTAATTTTTAATATATTTGAAATATTTGATTGGTTTATTAAGCAATCTTTTTTTGTTTTAAATTATAGAATATGGTCTAATATGAAGGTTTTTTTAGTGTATTTGATACCATATTCCATTTTGTATTAATTTTTGATTCGGTATTAAATTATACAATATATAGATGTTACAAAACATTGTATTATCCAAACATGCCCTTAACACATTGTAATACCTACAAGCATTGATATACACAAGTCGGGATCTTTAATCTTGATAAATATTTATGTATATACACACACACACACACCTTCTTTCCAGAAAATAATAAAAAAAGCCTCAAGGTTTCTGTTCACAGTCTCCAGTTATGTTTATAATAAATCATTTGGGTTGCTGAGTAAAAAAAAGGAATAATATGCTTTATCAAAGAAGGAAAAAAAAAATCAAAATGAAACAAAACTTGATAGGTGAGACAAAAGCAAGGTTTCCTTGAAAAAAAAAAAAAAAAAAAGGCAAAGCAAGGTTAGACCCATATTCAAAGCCCAAGTTTTACTCAATAATGTGCAGCACGTGCATCGTAATCATCGTAATTTTGATGAAGTTCAGGTGCGTTAATTAATAATGCTTAAACAATTTATTATAATAAAAAACACATCAACCTTTATTACTGGCCCCACTAAAATCGACGTGGCTGCATCCCATCCTCTATTTCTCTAGTTTCTCCGACTACTTACTAAACGAAGATCAAGATTAAGATTTAATATAGACATAAAAGTGATTTGTTTTTAATTAAATGGGAGCATCGCAAATTTTTTATTCGTAAACGGGTCCACATAATCTCCACCGTGGCGCAGCAGTTTTCGTGAAGTCTTCTTCTCCCACCGTCTTCGATCGCAAAATTAATTCCCTGACCACGCACTTACGGTACCTTATTTGCTCTGCCGGATGTGTAGTCTTTGGGACCTCGACAGGATGTTCTTTTTTTTGTTTTTTGTTTTTTTGTTTTTTTGCGAAAAAGGAAAGAAGGAAAAAAAAAGAAGAAAAAGACAAAGAAAAATGAAAATGGACAATAAATGGGTGCTAGTTTACGTGACGTGGCTTGCGTAGATTTTCAACCTCAAATGGGCGGTGGTTAAGCAAGTTAGAGATCTAAGCGTGATAGACGTCGAAGATCAAGACGTTGCAAACCCTAAGCCTGCTGCTGCTGCTGTATGCTGAAAAAGAAAATACTGTTCAAGCAATGAGGACTTTTCCAACACAAGTTTTAGGAGACATGAAAGAGGTGCTCTCAACAGATGGTTGATCCATTTCAAAACTCTTCTCCTCTTTCTCATTTTGATTAACCTCTAGTACTACTACAGCAAATTTATGTAAATATATATGAAAAGTTTCCAGTGGAAATTAAGGACTTTCATATTGATCTTAATTTGATGTTTTATTCTATCAGAAGAAGGGAAAAAAAATTGTACAGAGAAATGATGAGCTTTCAGAAGCTTCTTCTTCTGATTCTCCCAAGAGGACAAAAATTTCAGGGGATCACCTGAAAGTGGTTGGCTACTGATTATAAACTTGTTTAATTTCAAAATTCTTATTCTTTTCATTTACAAATAAATATTGTTGGCAGAACGAGGAAAAAATTGTACATACAAATGAGGAGTGGAAAGAGCTTCCTGCAGCAATAGCAGTACTACGCAAATTTTTGGAGGTTGCATAATTTAAATACTCTCCTTTTTACTTTCTTTCTTTTATGTGCTTTATGCTATTGTTTGATAGAATTTGGACTTTTTAAGAGCTTGAGTTTCTATTTTAAAAGGCTAATTTTGTTAAGTAAAGTTATCCAATACCCTTATAAGTTGCTGTCTTTATTTTTATATATGTTTAAATAATGCAAGAATGGGTTCTCTTGTTTCTTTACATTGTATGCACAACAATGTTGATGATGAATTTTGGGGTATTGATTATTCACAGAAGAAAGTACCGATGGATGAGGTCAAGGATATACTAGATGTAGAAGCGCTAAAAAGCCTACATCCTCTTCTCACTCATTATCTGGTTCGAAAACAATAACAGTGTCTCTCTCTAGTTATCTTTACTATCATATATATAGTATTGTTCATGTCAACTTTTTTCTTTTTTTTTTTAACCAGAAAGAGGTCGGTAATTCGAGTACTTCAGAAATTTCATTCGATAGGCGTGATGAAGGTACATTAGCCATTGTGTAGAACCTTTCCCAAGCTTGTCACAAATTAATGTAGAAACTTGCCTACTAGCTATAGTTTCTATATTTAACCATCCAAATATCATCCGATATTAGAAATGCCTGGAACATTGTGATAAAGATTTTTTTCTATCTTATTTTGAAGCGCTAGGTACATTTAGCTTGGATGATCTAGTTCAAATGTTCAACACTAGTTCACCTGCTGCGACTGCAGTTCAAACAAATGACCGACTGGAGTTTCTGAAGAAAATTGTGGGACACGTCAAACTTGTTGATGAAAATGGCCGTCCCTCGCACCTTTTGCTGCACCTAATGAGGCTAGTTGAAAGTTCTTTCCTTCAATGACAACTAAACTCTTAGAGGACTTCTTTGTTATATTTTTGGTTGATAAACAGTGCTTTCAGATTGTTAAATATACCATATTGTGGTGTTGATGCCATTGTTGTTTACTTTTGTTTGACGAGTTATGCAGCTGAATTGTCCTGATACACATGTGAATATTCGACCTTGCAATTAAGAAAGAAGACATTATAGGAAACACGTTGATTTTGAGAGGAGCGTGATTTCCCTTGTAATGAGAATGAACCACTATAAATCTTGTGTGTATGCTTGTTTTCTTTCCCCCCTGCAATTGTATTGCTTTTGGTAGTAAAGAACAAGGAAGACAAATTACTAACATACTAGTTGTAACCGTTAATATTTTCTTTGATTTATGATTGAGAAGAACTTTCACCTGCTTAACTTCATTGGAAGTTGCCTTTTCATATATAATGCAGCATTTTTTGAATCTTTTTCTTTTTGGATCAGATTTTTACACCATGATTGGTATGCCTGACCTTGAATTTATTGCACAGGCAAATTCTTTCGGCGGTTAGTTATTTACATGATCAGGGTGGACATCACGGACAGTTAAACCCTCAAAGTATTTCAATAACTCTGGAAACATCATTGAGCAAAGAGAAAAGTGATCAGAAAGAATTCCCTTTATGTGTAAAGCTAATTTCTGATTCAGATCGACTTTCTCAAGGTATTCCTTCTCTTAAATATATCTAATATTGGCAAGTCCTCTCATTTCCCTATTAAAAAAACCCCCTACATGTGCATGCATATTTATGTGATCCAACTAATATATATATATACTTTATTCACAATCACTACGGGAAAAATTTTAATCTGTTTTGAAAAGATTTTATGATGGTTTGGACAACTTCGAAACATCAAGGATCATTAAATCTTCAAAAAGAGTTTACAATGATATTTCGCTGCCTTTTAAAAGGTGTGCTGACGTTATCATGAGGTCTTGTCTTGGGACCTTTAACAACGATTCCTGAAAAAAAAAAAAAAAAGAAAAGCCGTCACCGTAGTGATCAGATTTTCTAACAACAGGTTAAATGGCTTCTCCCCACCTTCTTTATTAGTTTTTGTTTTGTTCTATAGGTTCCCGACCTCATGTTCTAATTACATGCAATATATTGCTACATATTTAATATGTAAAATAAGATTAGCTCAAACACATAGGATCAAATAAAGAAGTGTAGTGCATAACGTTAAAAGACCTAAAATCAACTTTCAAATATACTTCAACAACTTAAGAAACTTTGCACAAATTTTAACCCATCTATCTATAAGATGAGGTTTGTGTTTGTTATGGGACTCATTGAACGACGAAAATTATGTGCAGGAAAAATAAACTATGTTAGTAAGTCACACATCTATGCTTGTAGAAAATAATATAATCATTTCATAATCAAGTTCCCTTAGAAAATAACATCCACAGTTGCAAACAAAACTAATAATTTGTAATTCCAAGAAAAAAACTAACGAATTGTAAAGCTACTATGTATCTAAATTATTTATTAAAATTTATCAAAATACACTGCTTATTATCCCTCCCTTTCAGTATAGTCTAACGTACTGTTTCTAAAACTTGAGTTTAGGTTCTGACATTTGGAAATGGAAAGCACCTGAACAGTGCCAGGATCCCAGAGTCTCATCTTGTAGTGCAGATATCTATAGTGTAGGTCAAATTTTTTCTTATTGCATCACTGGTAAGCGTCCATCTATTGAGTTGAAAAGAGGAGGTAACAAGAGCTCGTCGTTGATGGGTTGTCTTGAAGCTGATGATCTTATTTATCGTATGCTAAGGAAAAGCCCCAAATCAAGGTAAGTTATATGTTCCTTCATCATAAATTTACACAAGATATTGTTAAATACAGAGCTATGCTTCTTCTAGCTGTCATTGCTTTTCAATACTGTCAGCATTAAAATCTAAAATTAATTAAAAAGCATCATATTTTTTGAGACTACTAAATGTTATATTCAAGAAGCTCATTTTTCAACTCTTTAGCACTGCCTTGTAGTTGTTACTTAGAGGGACAACGAACAATCTAGAATTATTTCTTGTAATTCTAAATTCAAACTTTTGTTTCAATTTTTTGTTGATGCCAGTCGTAGTTATTTCCTATATATTCTTGCTAGGCCAACAGCAAAAGAGTTGTTGCGCCTCCCACTGTTGTTGACTTCAGAAGACAGAATTTCATTTCTTCGTGAAACTAGTGAGAGTATAAAAAGAAGTGATGATCCTAATCAGCACTCTAATCTTGAGGGAGCGTCTACTCAGAACTCTCAACTTAAAAAAGCGCTGCACAAAATTGCAGTATGTACTGTTGGAAAAGGAAAAGGTTACAAAGAACAACTATTGACATGGGACAAAAGGATTCAAAAGGACGTAATCAGCCACATGCAAATATATGCAACTTATAAATTTGACAGTGTTCGAGATTTGTTGCGATTTATTCGAAACATGAGGGCTCATTATGAGGAACTTCCAGAACATATTAAGGTATGAAATGATAATTGAAATAAAAATATCTGTACTGAATTGAGATCTTAATTTTGAAAATCTATTGAAATTGTAGTCCAATAGCTAACAACGCTATTGATGAATGGCATAAATGCACCTCCAAAATTTTCATTGGTGGGAGGTTCTATTTTGATAAACTTTTTCAAATTTGATATTTTAGACCCAAATTATTGTTGATTAATTGATTCTCGTTATTGATTGAACTACATTGCAAAAGATTGTTAAATTTGAGATTTTATTTATTAAGTTAAAAAGTGTAACTTGATGCAATCTAACTAACTTATTTTGGTGCATGGCGACTGTTTCAGCAATCCGTAGGAACGCTATATAGTGGTTTTGATAGCTACATTACAAGTCTATTTCCAGGGCTCCTCTTTGAGGTATACAATGCTGTTTACAAAAACTGCAAGGAGGACAAGCGTTTTGGCAGATATTTTAATGGCAGCTAGCTAACTGAGGTGTTGGTGATGGAGATCGGTGACAGTTTCCTGGCACACATGTTTTGCTTTACCGAGATTCAAAACATGCGACAAAAGTACCGACATTCATTGGGAAATGGGTAGTGGCAGGAACTATCATTGAAATGAAAAAAAGGAAAAGTCAGGTAATAATAAGTGCACAATTTGTTCGAAACATGATGGCATATATCAAGTACTGATTACGATAAATTAAATTATTTACGTGAACATGGTACATTTTCAGACAATACAATTAATTTTCCTATTTTGGTGGTGATCTATTTCAAATTTCAGGTATCCGTGCAATTGATGCATAAATATTTTTATGTATAGCTCCTTTGAAAGTCGACTTCCATGCCTCTTGTATTGAATATATGTACTTTTGCACACATAATATCGCCGTTACCAACACCTCAGTTAGCTGATGTTCTAACCCTAACCCTAACCCTAACCCTAAACCTGGCCTCATAAAATCTCTCTATTTCTCTCTTCCCCTCCTTACCTCTAACCCAAACCCTAGCCTCATAAAACCTATTTCTCTAACCCGAATCCTAGCCTCATAAATTCTCTCTATCTCTGTCTCTCAACTCCTTCTTCTTCTCCATTGCCCCCAAACACCAAGGCTACCAATCCTCAAGTTCACCATTGCTGCAATGGGATTCTGTCCTTCTCTCAAGACTTCATCAACTCCCTCCTCTACGATTTCCTCGTTTTTCCCATCAAATTGTGAGGTTCAAAACCCTAGCAATGGAGATCATTTGTGGAGGAAGAATAACCCAATTTAGAAATTAAAAAAGAGAGCAAACAGATTGTTGTCGCCAGTGTCGACCAATTTAATTTGAAGTGGATTTCCTTCCGATGAGCTTTTTGAGAGGTATCTTTCTGGAGAAAGAAGGGGAAGGACTAAGGGGTCAAATAAAATGCCAACTTTTGCTGCATATTTTCCCTCATGGAAAACAGTTTCCACTCCTCGCCGGCAAGCAGTGTAGTGGACAGCACTTGCGATCTGCAACCAAAGGTAAATTATTTCATTTTGATTCCTTCTTTTCTTATCATTGTATAATGGTAACAATTCCATGGTTGAATTTCTGGAGTGTGCATTCTATATATATTTGTGTTTTATTTCGATGGCTTTATTTCATTTTGATATTACTTGGTCTCGGAAAATTTTGTAAAAGAGAGCTATGGTTAAGAATTGCTTTTCTTTGTAACTACCAGGAAATTCCTTTTTTCGGAGATACTTGTTTAGAAATCTTTGTGATAAGTGGGTGTCAACTTCTTTTGATTGACAGAAAAGATATGCATAAAAGTGAGAAATCTAAAACACATTTGACTTGTGTGAAATCGTATGCATGTTAAATCCGTAACAGGACTTACTCCTTTCCCTTTTTTTTAAGAAAAAAGGTTAATGACTGGGTGGTTTGTGATAGAAGTGTTTTTTTTTCTTGGGATGATTCAGTGTTGTTGAAGATATTCTGTTGTGATCAAATCTTCCCTTTCTCACCGACGCGCTACCAGTTAGTCGCTCTTTCACTAATCAAAATTTCATATCTTCTAAGAAGTTAGCAATTACGTAAATTCAACGGTTCGAATAGACTAGAGAACCTGCCAGCTGATGCCATTCTCTAAATCTTTTTGTTTTAACAATCTTTCATTACATCAATGTCACAAGCAAAATCTAAAACTTGTATCACCTTAACTAAGAGAATTTTGTTGAGGAAGTGGAATATACATGCAAGAATGGTGTCCTTACTTGGTGCTGCAAGAATAGATTATAGCGGTTGATTCTGTAAAGCTTTTAACGATTTTTTGTGATTGAAGGGCCAAACATGGGACAAATTATTGAGCACAGCTTAAAATGTAATTTTTAACTTTTTGAAATTTGGGCGTCAAAATGGGAAGAGGAACGTAGATTAGTACCGGAGATATCAAATTTGTCAATGTCTGTACTTCGATTGCCTTTCATTTGATATGCCATAATGTGATGCAGTGTGTGGGTTTATCACAGATCTTGGGGGACAATTCAAAGCCTATATCCATTGCTTTTTAACAAGTTCAAACAGGGACCATTGCTTTATTTGGTAAGTCATCTCGAAGTCATTGTTGTGCCTCGTCTATTTTGTCGCAAAATGTCCTTTCGAAATGGTATTTGATACAAACCGACGTATGCAAATAAAACATATCTTTACAAGCATATGAAATTTACTCTCAAAATATATATATATACATATCTTTACAATATACCAAGGGACAATCCACCGAGCAGTGTAGCTATTGTCTTATGAACAGTGTAGGCTTAACTGTACTGTTTGTGCTGCTTTTCTGTCAAGAGCCAGGGTCATTAGCTAATTTAGTTGGCTGCTTCTCCTTCGAACATCTTATTTTGTTGAGGCAAGCCATTAGGGCCACTTTTGTTTGAACTTTTCAGTATCGTGCTTGCTCATTTTGTTGTCTTTCTAATAAAAGGTTTTGGTTTTTAGTAAAAGCCTGTGAAGAGGTGAAGAGCTTTTTTGTTAGAGCTTGATGAAAACAGAGACTTGCATCAAAAGGTAGACCGCGATCCTCTTGATATATATTGAGATAGAGCTGCCCACCACTCCTCTTCTCCACGCACGGATCTTCGGTCTGCCAGCCAGCGGCCACCACACCTCATCCCGCAACAGGTATGGGTTTTGTTGGGATTTGTTGTAAGGGTAAATGGGTTAATAAAATATTTTGATCTAAGAAAAAGGATGTGACCGGTTGGTTTTGTTTACGGGCTATCAGGGTTCAAGGTGTAAGTCTATGTGATGATAGGATAAGGTTATATGATGATACTGGCTTTGATGGGACAATAGAGAAATGAGGGGTTATACTTGTAAAAATGTGGCCACGGTAGTGAGTATATTATTCATGGAGCTTGTTCTCTGTGATTACAATAACTAGGTGTGCCTATTTATAGATGTAAGAAGTCGGTGGACAAGTATATAATCGACTTCTCTAATGGCTGAAATTGTTTATCTAATAACTTCTCTAGATATTTTTACCACTTGTGGTTATTTTTTGTTTCTAGAATATTCTATTTTACAAACGTTCTTAACCTCACATTTATACTTGTTTCTCAAGTATTTCTACCATGTTCTATAAATGTGCAGCATTTTCTATCTGGTTTGAACTCTTTCTATATTATTTTATTTTTTCTTCACGGCATCTCTGGACACTGTAGTTTCTTATCATCTTCACAATCAAGTAGCATGAAGATTACCCTTTTTTTCTCTACTTTTCTCTTTTTTTAACATAGTCAATCATCCCGCTCTTTTTCAGGTATTGGTGGAAGGCTTGGAGCATTCCCAACCGACCCTCAACTCTCTATGCCCTCAATACCTCAATGGTAACTTATATTTACACATAATTCCATGCCTTCTATTAGATAATAGTTTTCCATGTTTATATACATACATGGCTCAATGGGAATGCGGTTTGAATGACAAAATTATGGTTCAAACCATTT
Source organism: Artocarpus hirsutus (assembly GCA_946598075.1). Taxonomy (NCBI): domain Eukaryota; kingdom Viridiplantae; phylum Streptophyta; class Magnoliopsida; order Rosales; family Moraceae; genus Artocarpus; species Artocarpus hirsutus. The sequence goes on along the minus strand of CAMOHE010029371.1, from coordinate 11,538 downwards.
GTGTTCAAATTTTATAAGAGAAAACACTGTAACAAAAATAGTTTAAATTACAATTTTGTAGCTCTAACCATATTTTCAAACACCCTAACACATATTCATGGTCTGGAATTGTTAACTAATTCATTTACACTTTGTTTTTGGCATGCAGTGTTGGAGTAACAGATTTTGCTGTCTGAAATTCTGTCCAGATGCTTGTCCTTGGTTTTATATCTTTCTACTCATGATTAGAATCGAACCTGATGTTTCATGCATGAGAAAATTTTCTTCTTTTATGTTAAAGTCTATTGGAAACAAGCTACTGAAAATTCTACTAGAGAGAGTACAGATTTGTGGTTTAGAATCTTTAGATTAAATGAAATGAGGTAATTTTGTTCCACAATTTTCAATGTAAGCTATTATGTTGATTTTAAGAATGAATTTGGTAGATTAGCAGGCATAATATGTAAGATTATCGGCACCTGAGTCAACTGGTGATCTATGCTGAGAAAGACGACATAACCCGGTAGACTACCGATGATAATCTAATATATATAGTTTCTAGTCTATTAGCTTTGGTGCAAATTTTGCAAAACCAACAGAAAAATTTCAAAAAAAATTTATAAAGACTTTTTGCGCTTCTAATTCTGGATGAAATGGATTGTATAGTAATATTCTTATACCTATTTAGCAAAAAAAAGGACACATATGCTTCGCCAATTGTTTGTTGGGTTGTTTCACTATTATAATTTGGACTGAGAAACTCATCTGTGATTGGACTGTTAGCTTGGGAATGATATACGCTATTTCACCACCATACTAAGTCCTTTGAACCTACAATTTCTCCACATGAATGTCAATTCTCGAACACATTTTTGGGAAATTTTCTATGTTCTCTGGGCCAGCTGCTTCTTTTGTTGTTTCCCCATGAAACAAGCTATCCTTAAAGAAGCCATTAGCAAAATCGTGTTAGTTTTAATGACCATCTTGAGGACAATAGCAAGTGAGTGTTACACATGCTGTAATCTTGTATTTCGTTTTTCTTTGTCGAATTTGTTTAATACTATTTGAAACTTGAAGTTTCACAAAGCTGATCTCTCTCTCTCTCTTCCCCTCTTTTGGATGAGAGAGACTAACTTAAGCTCTTCAAATGGTTTATTCTTCTTGTTAGCAATTTTGCTACCACTATTGTAAGTTGTTGACGTTTATTGTTGGATTTTAGATAACAAGGCTAGAGAATCAGGAATGATGACTTTTGTGAGGAAATGTTTTCTATGACAAATTAACCTTTCATTTTGTTCAGTTGAACTTGTTTGTGAAAATCGCATGAATCTTATTCATCAAGGCATCTGAAGCCGAGTTTATAGTTGACGAATTGAAAACAAAGCTCCTTCGTTTCCTTGGATTTTATTTGTTTTAATGTGACCACCATTGCTGTTAATTTTCTAGGTAAAATTTCTGTTTAAGTAGGTAAGTAACGGAGTATGGCTTAGAGCGAAAAAAAAAAGAAGTAATAAATTATGGACTCCATTGTGATTGTCATCATCATGGTTAGGGTATATAAGGCCGTTATCTCCTGACTTGTCATGCATTTGCAATTTAGCTTATAAACTTTTAATTTTGATAAGTTGCACCTTGAATTTACAAATATATAGCAAATTACCTCCATTGATTGAAATTTTAATATGTGAATAAAATTGGCAAGTGATTTTCACATGGGTCTTTAATTAAGAGTATAAAATAACAATAAATGTTAACCTAAATTTATATTTACACAAAATTAATTCAAAATTTTTCATTTTGATAAAAATTTAATTAAAGATATTAATAATTTATATAAAAACGACTACTCATGTCATCAATCAGTTATTCATGTGCAAACTACATATTAATTATGTTAAAAAACAAAAATCGCTGTCCATGGGGATGATTTGCTACATATTAATAAGTTCAAAGTGCAACATTCCAAAATTAAAAGTTCAAGAGAGAAGTTGCAAATGTACAATAAGTTTAGGAGTATGCTATGTGACAAAGGATAATCCGACATTAGATCAGCATGGTTTTGGGGCACTATTCAGCAAGCAGAGAGGTGTACGTCAATTAATCATGGTTTTACTAGGAATTGTGATCATGACTACTTGATTGCCAGTCTATAAACTAGTTCTGTTTTAAATGTACTGCAACAAAAAGAATAGCATGAGTTTGAAACGGCATTAGGCGCAACATATGGAGAAAATGAAATATTTAAATTCAATTGGTAAAATGTTTGTGATCGCATATCATTAAAGGGCACCCCACACACATAAAAAGAAAAAAAGAAAAAGAGCAAAAAAGGAGACCAATCAATGCAATCAGGAAAAAATTCTACCAACAAAAGGTTAAATAAAAAGCAAAACTGAAAACTCGCGCAAGGAAATTCTTTAAAAAATTTGCTATTGCAAACTCATACAAACATGTATTTATTATTTTTAAAACTAAATATGTTATATTTCAATATCAATATTACAAACTCATATACAAACATTGTATATTGTCTGTTTTTTACAAATACGGCACATTCAGACTAAACTGGCACATAAAAGATAGATAATCTATCCCAACTAATAGCTTGCAAACAAAGTGCAGAAATTCAACCCACAAGGGAAACTGAAAAATTCACAAACCAAAAGGGTAATCTGGTAGGCTGAACACTCGATTAAGGAAAGTAACCTGTCCCATGACAATACGACCCTACAGACCGAGCCTCATTAAAATCTTTCGAGTAAAACACAAAGGAAAAAACCAGGGAGGGAGAAAAGAGTACTCAACCTAAAACAAAGGAAAAACTACTTAGAAAACCTACTATTTGAGGGAGACCTTCTAAATCTATGAATATCAAAGGATTACAAAAATCATGAGTACTCCACCACTATTTAGGCACATCTATGAAGGCCAACTGCTTTCGCAGCCAGCTTGTCTACAACTCGATTACCTTCCCAATAGATAAGAGACACTTTGTAATTTAACAATCTCAAAAGACGGCCATGTCAACCACTTTAGCTTTTTATAGCCATGGGACTTCCACACAAGATCACTTAGACAACAATTTTCCCATATGCAAAACCGAAGACTAAGAAACATGAGGCACTAAACGAAGCTTACACACACAAAAATTCTTGCAAATTAATCAGTTAAATTGGTAAATTTGAACTAAAAATATTGATTTTCATGTACTTGATACACTGCTAATTGATATAATGTCCTGATAAATGTGTTTTAGACTACTGTCGAGCCCTATAGTTTCAGTGTCTTATAACCAAAATATGGTACGCCTCATCAATCAGTACCTAAGCTGTAATATATAATATTTATATATATATATATATATATATATATATTTATGATGATGATGAGGCCGCTTCTTCAAAATCATTTATAACATGAAGTTTTAATTTGTATTGAAAAGACGAAACTAGAAACAAACCTTTGGTTTCAGAAATTATAGAGCAGTGCCCAATTTTTCTACTTTGCCTCTTCTCGGTTAGAATATGTTGACCCGAATTTTATTTAGTCTGTATCAAAAAGTCTACGGTATAACGCTTGTAGTGAAAATATTATTATAAGAATTTTTTAGTCCTATATATATGTATTTTTGAAACTCTTTTTTTGTGTCAATTTTTTGATATAGTGAATTTTCTTCTACCTCTGTCAATGGTTTTTCCTTCTAGGGTCTTCCATATATATCTGTGTATGCTTTATTTTGCATTTTTCTATTGTCTATTCTTTCTTCTTTTTTAACAAACTGGTTCAAAACTTTTCAACACATTTTTCGACACAAGCATACAGCTGCATTCGCTTCTCGTCACACGCGACAGCGACACACATAATTTTATGACTTTTCAAAGACAATACGAATTATTGCTATTGACCACCTATAACGACCATTTTCAATACAAATACTAACTATTTATATGTAGCTTTTGAAGTCGGCAAACATTAAGCGTCCGTTTGGTAAAGAGATTTAAATTAATGATTTGATTTGAGTTAATATGATTTGAATTAGGATTTGAGTTAGTGATTTGAATTATTATCCAAATTTACGTTTGGATGTGCATTTAAGTTTTAATTTGAGTATAAAATAAAATTGAAATTTGTGTTTGGAGAAGTAATGAAAATAGTTTTTGATTTATCAACAAATCTAATAAAATCTTAATGATAATGATCCTAAAAAAATGTAATATTGTTCTTAATTTATTCCTCTCTTCACTAGAAACACAATGAAAAAAGAATTTTCTTAATTGGATAACAAATAAAGAAGTTATTATTTTTTTTCCTCAAATATAAGAGAGAAAATCTTAGTTTTTACTGTAGCAGAGATATTCGAGTATCAAAAGTTTAGAAGAGTCAGAACTTTGAAAACTTGGATTCTTGATACTTAAAAGATTCGAATTTTGGGTGAAACAAACATGTATATAAAAGATTCTTAATACTCGAATTTAAATTTGAGTCTAAAGAGTCTAAAGAATACTAAAAACAAAAAGCTCCTAAGGCAACGACTTCAAGTTGTCGATTAAATTTGCTATTCTAGAATGTTCCACTAATTTCAGACTTCTCTTTTACACTTTTAGCTATTTTAAGAATCCAGAATCTTCTGCCGTGGGCTACTTTTTCTACGGGCCGTTTGGCAGGGCTGTTGTGGCTTGTAATTAGTAATTTGAAAGAGACAAATGCTATGGATTTTTTTTTTAAAATGTTTAGAACCATATTCTTAAAAGAAATTAAATAAGTTAAAATAATTTTAAATTTTTAATAAGTGATAAAAATATTAAAATAAAATTTATAATGTCTTATTAAAATTTTGGTACAAATTCAAAGTCTATAGAGTTAGTTTTTTGAAAAAGTCGAATTTTATAACTTTGACTAGATGTAGTTTAAGATTTGCATCACTCTCTTTTATTATTTTCTTTTTTCCCATTTTAAAAATAATAATTTGGTGATTAATTTTAGTCGTACTACTTTTTAGTTTTATTTTACGGGTTTGATTATTCTGGTGCTATGTACTTTCAAGTAATATTAGACTGAAATTATGCTGTTTAAAAAATATTAAAAAGTATTTTGTGGTTTTAAAAAATATTATAATGATAATTTAAATTTTTTTTTAGACATGAAATGTCCAATTTACAGTTTTAGTAATTAAATCCAAACTAATTTGTCGTTAAAGAAAAAAAAAATTAGACAAAAGAGAGAATTTTTTTTTTATAACTTGTTTTTGGAAATATATATTTGTACAATTTTACAACTTAGGTTTATTTTAGGTTAATTTTTTTCCTAATCACGTTTTCCTAAATTGACAGCAAAATAGTAGGTCTGATAGGATGAGTATTGAAGAAGGAAGAAAGATCCGTCAAAAAAAAAAAAAAAAAAAGGAATGGCTAGTTTTTCAAATAAACAAATATGGGTCTCACTTAGAACTTGTTGTAGGGTTTTTTTTTTTTTTTTTTTTTTTTTTGAGCTTTACATAGAGATGGACACAATCAAAATCCTTTGGACACTATTCAAGATTGGAATTAGAAGCCCACCTTGAGCTCTATTTGTTTGGGCTTTATTTTGAGGAGTTGGTTGTGAATCTGTCAACCCGTCGACAATGACGAACTCAAGCATATCTTTCATCAATAAAATAATAATCTCAAATTAAAGGACACTAATTTTTCCTTTTCTAAGAAGACCATGACGTGATAACGTACGTACATTAACTTTGGGTTTCAAGTGGAACCTTCCACAAATTAAATCCATATAAATTCTAAAAATATACTAAATTTCTTTTTCAAATATACAGGCATATATAAATCCTTGCACGAGTACACAATGTATTTTAAAGTGTGTTTGACAACTTAATTTTAAGTCTTATAATATAAAATAAAAATAATTATAATATAAAACTTTCAAATATTACAATACTTTATTTACAACTTAAATTCTAATTATATTTCTAAACAGCTAACAACACAAGGCTTTTTTATTTTATTTTTCTATAGAGTGTACGCCAACACAAGTTGCAATTTAATTTAAGACTGGCACGTTCAGCGAGACCATTAAGTTTTTACTCTTGACTTTTATTGTATGTAACAATAACACTTTACCCCTCCCTATTCTGACCAGTACTTTAGTTCCATTTGAAAGAAAGGACAAAAGAATGTATAAAAAAACGCAAAAATGAAAAAAGTTGAGGAAAAAGAAAAAAAATAAAAGAGATAAAAACAGAGAAGCAAAGACAAATAAAGATTCATAGTTGGAAAAAAAAAGGAAAAATGAGAGATAAAGATTCGTATTAATACGATTAATTTATATCGTATCGAAAACCTATTTTGGTTTATTATTTTATAGTATTATTTTACAGTTGGTTCATGGTTCATTTTGAGTTGCATCTTATATGGGTCAAGGTTAGGCCGATTCAAGATTGGGTCAAAATATATAATTTTTTAAAAATTGATGGCAAATTCATATTTCTAGAAAATTATATTTTGTTATATTAGTTTTAAAAAAGTTACATTTTGGCATTATATTTTTTAAAATGTATTTTGACCTCATAATTTTTAACAAATTTATAATTTGATACAATTTTTGAAAAACTATATTTTGACACCTCAAATTTAAGAAAATTACATGTAGCCCTTATACAATGTCATGCACCATATATTATATTGTATTATAACAATATAACATGGTACAATACACCTAACACAAATACAATATAATACAAGCTATCAAACATAGCCTGTAAATTGTATAATCACAATAAAATACAATTCAACACGCCAAACACACGGTATGAGAAAAATAGTCTCAACTAAACAGAAACCTATATTATACCTTGATCATCAGCCCCCACTTTGACAACAATGAAGCTTTGTCCAATAGTGGAGGTAACTAATGCCGAGCCACCGCTCAGTTTTAAAAACTAAAATTTAATCCCTTAAATTTTCCAACCTTTTTATTATGCCCCAACTGAAATGTAATATTCTTAAATATGCCCTATTGACCTTTATCTTTTTAAGTCTTATTCCCATACTTCTTTTAGTAATCAACTTTACTCATTTTACTCATAAACTATTGTGATATGTTTTTCGATACCTTATATTAGCATCACATTAATACAATCACATTTCAAATTTTATTTTAAATCCTTAACTTTCTTTAGTGAAGGTTGATTTTGACAATGAAAAGGTCTAAATATCCTTCATACTTTCTAAATTTTGTGTTTTTTTTTTGCGTTTTTTTTTCATTTTATTAAGGTTGCTTAAATCTATTTTGTTGTTAAATTGACTATTGACAAAGAAAAGGTCAGAATGATGTATAATTTTGAAATATGAAAGTATAAACATGATAGAATCTAAAATATAAGTGATTTTTCTTATCATCAAAATTCAAGTGTAAAATTAAAGAAAAATATAACTTCTGTGATAAGGTATTCTTGTTGACAGTGTATGTCTCTAAACGTGAGATTTGACTAAAATCGTATCAAAATAAAAACAATGTATGCAAAATAGACGATTTCTTATATATATATAAAAAATCTAATGTATCATGACCAAACCTATCAATAGGGTATCTTTCCTAGCGAAAAGTTCTCAATATATATATAGTAGCTTTTGAAACATATTATAATACAATTTTTCATATAATTTATTCTTTAAAAAAAATTGAAAATAGTGCACCCCTGTAAGGCCGCCACTGAAGTCCCTCTGTTTTTGTCCTCTTTCTGAAGGCTTAAGTCATTTCCTTTCTCAATCTGCAGTTTTGGGCTTAATTTGAGCATGTAAAAAAGAATTTAGCTAATTAAGTGAAAACATTAGTGCATTCAGGAATTAGTGTGGTTTTAAACTATGTTTTGAATGGGTGATTTTCAACCTGTGTAGTATTAACTATGATTTTGACTGACATTTAGAATTTAGAATGTAAGCATATGAAACGAGAATAAAATATTATATTAGAGTATTGATATTTAAAAAATTACTGTTTACGAAAGACAACAAAAGTAAAAAATGTTGTAAAGTAGAGAATAGTTAAAACGGTTAGAATTTAAGAGGGACATCAAGTTTTTAAAATTGACAACTTAGTCTATCTTAAACAATCCTCATCATTTTGAATCATTTCTTTACCCTGCTTGCCAGACATGCGTTTAAACGGACACGTAGGTTCAAAACTATTACTTAAAACTCTTGCACTAAACCTCAGGCTGCAAGATTTTGTGAACGGCCCAAAGAGTTATTAATTGCAACTCATGTTAGAGAGAATCTAATTTTTCACCAAAAGTCTAATCAATATACTGGAATTTTACGTTTCTTGGTTCTGTTCATAGTATAGTTATGTCACCCTTAAATAGAATATACATTTTTGTTAACATTTTTTGCTTTATATGTTCGTCTAAAAATTTTATCTGCATCATGCCTCGTCTAGAATAATATTATTGGTTGCGTCACTGTGAATATATTAATCCTTTCATAAATATGACTTGCGACGTAAACAAGTTTTCATTATCTTTCTTCCTCACTCGGTAGAGACACGTGAAAAAAAAAGGGCGAGGTTTCAAAAGTCAGCAGAAATGACCGCGTACATCCACCATTTTCTCTACCTCATTTGGTCGAAATTAACAGAAACTTTCAGTACTATACCTACACACAAAAATACTCACACACATATATATGTGTGATCTGTTTATATAATTTATCAAAAAGTATTTAGAATTCTCCTCCAAAGTATCTCCTACCTAGAATATTCTACAATTCATTCACTCAAAAAATATCTAAATATTTTTTTAAGAATAATCTTTAAAATCCTTCTAAAGTTGGGCTTGGATTTGATTTTGAACTTCATCTAGTTTTTGGGCCTAAAACAAGTTTATATTTCAACAATGTATTTGTCTAAAATTTTTATCTGTATCATGCTTGCTCTAGAATAATATTATTGGTTGCGTGACTGTGAATATATTAATCCTTTCGTAAATATGACTTGTGATATACGCAAGTTTCATTAATCTACTCTTCCTGACTCGATAGAGACACCTTAAAAAAAAAAAAAAAAAAGGAGCGAATTTTCAAAAGTCAGCGGAAATGACCGCCTACATCAACCATTTTCCCTACCTCATTCGGTGGAAATTAACAGAAACTTTCAGTATACCTACAGACACAAACACACAAACACACACACTCACACACACACACACCCACACACACATATATGTGTCGGATCTGTATATACAATTTATCAAAAAGTATTTAGAAAAACTGCTTGCTTTGGAAAGGGTGACAAGTAATCCTCCAATGAATCTGTTACTTGAAGCATCAAATCATGTTACTGATCAGGTTCCTTTCGATTCCAATCTATGACGCATGTTCTAATTTTGCTATAAACTATTCTTTGCTATATTATGTTGTACATACAGGCTGTTTTATTCCTTGATAATCATATAATATGTGTTTCCATATGTCTTGTTTATTTATGTATTCAAATGGCCTCTGATGATAACATAATCATCCCTTTTCTTCTCTCCTCTCTCTAGACATGGCGTAAAATGGCGGCTGCGGTTGAAGCAGTCGCCGAGCAACAGGTTCGATCTCAATAAATGTAACCTGTTACTTATCATCATCATCATCATCATCATCATCATTATTATTATTATTATTATTATTTACTTTGATCTGTTTAATTACAGTTTGCTTTGAGTTTGTTGATAATTTGTTATCTTTCTTTCTTTTCTTTTTTCCTTTGCTTATGGCTGATATTTGAATACTACAGAAGGAAAAAATCGGAGCACAGGACGAGATCTGGGCAGAAGTTAGAGACCTAGATCAAATTCTCAGTAATTATTTGCAGGTTCTTTAATATTTTTCAATACTTATTTTTATGTTTTCTCTTTTGCCCTTTCATTAATAATTTTAAAAGGCAATCAAATTGATAAATTATACGTTAAAGAGAAGAAGAATTTTGGGCCTCTAAAATTAATAATGATAAATACTTGGGGAAAACATTTTTTTTCCTTTTATATGTCATGGATTTAATGAGGATTTCATCATAAAAAACTGGAAGAGAGGATTTTTATTTCTTTGTTTGTGTGCTTCATTGTTTTTTTTTAATCCTTCTTAGTTTGGAGAGAAACAAGACGTATGTGGAGATTCCATTGATATGGTACGTTAATTACGACTAATTACAACTTGTATAAGTTTTTTTTTCTATTAATTAATTATTTATTATAAACTAAAAATCTAAAAATTAATTGCTAATTACTGTTTATAGGCGAGTTTCTCCTCTCTCGATTTTTCAGCGTCACAAAACTTGAAAAGGAAAAGGTGATTCTTGTTATACAATGGTGAACTCATGATTCCCAGAGGATAATTAATTGGTAATCAAGGAAGGGAATAGTATTTTTAATTAAAACGGAACGTGGTGGAATGCTGTTTGGAATTGGAAGGTGGGTTCTATCCCATAATGTTTAAAAAAATGGAATAAGAAAAATGAGAAAAATGAATAAATAACATCCTCAGCGTGTACAACATCACACGATTTCCGTTATAACAGAAACAAGTAGAAAAATTTAGTAACATATTGAAAGATTAGAGAGATTGGATCTTATAAATACATGTGCAAAATATATAACATAATATTAGGGATGTTATACAGTTGGGGGAATTTTTAAAATTTATCCTTGAAAATATGCATTAATTAATATACTTGATACATTGATTATTGATTGCAGAAGGAAAAAGACAAACCACATAGGGATGAGATACAAACAGAATTTTCGGGAGACTTGAAAGTTCTCGCTAATTATCTGGTAATTCGATTTTAAATATACACTCATCTTCTTTTCTCATGTTGATGATTAACTGGTAGATTTTTGTATATGTTTGAGGATGATCTAATTCCTGTGCTAATTGATATTTGATACCCATTTTTTGCAGAATGGAAAACTCATTCGAGTGATAGATGAGATGCGGAAAGAACTTTTAGAAAAGCTGGAATGTCTTCTTAATCTTAATGATCATCAGGTTCATTTTCAACATTTCTTTTAGAAAAGAAAGCGAGAGGAAATACATCCCAACTAGAATGACACTACTAGATTTTGAATTAAATTACCCACTTCTTTTTCTTTTTCCCTGTTAGATTGTAAAATTATACAACAAGAGATATAGTATTATTACACGTTCATAAAAGATTTATGCCAAATCAATCAGGAAGAGGAGGAGCAAACCAATATTTCTACCACTTTAGAAGTTTCATCTGAACGTGATGAATGCGAAAACCCACGACGACAAAGGATAGGCGAAAGACTAGAGTTTCTACCGGATAAAAAAGTTAGGAAGGGAGAAAAAGAGGCCGAGGTCATTTATGAGGGAAATTACAAAGTAACAGTTGCGGTGATACGCCTTCCCAAAACAGATTACAATATCGACAGTGATAAGATACACCTTCTAGCTGCCAAATCTCATTCCCTTCCAAATATAGTAAGATATTACGGCATGGAATGTGATCAAGAGTGTTATTACCTTGCCATGGAGCCGTGCTGGGGTACAAAAACATTCACTT